>JAPKLW010000376.1:37053-79564 GCA_026898455.1 Plectranthus barbatus | reverse complement strand
ATATATATATATATATATATATATATATAGAAGAAGAGGGATCATGTAAAAAAAATCTTCCTGTGAGAAAAAAGAATAAATCATATCCATCAGATCTAAAAAAATCAATGGTTGATATTGAATCAAGCAACAACTAAAACGCAATGAAGCAACAAAATAATCAAGCAACAACTAAAGCACAATCAAGCAACATTGCAATCAAGCAACAACCTGAATGCAATCAAGCAATGCCGTGAATGCAATCAAGCATCTTTCTCATTTTCTCACGTTAAGAGTTTTCTCACTGGATCCGCTCCATATATATATATATATATATATATATGAGAAAAAGGAATGAATCATGTCCATTAGATCTAAAAATAATAGTTGATATGCAAACAAGCAACAACTAAAACACAACTAAGCAGCGTTGCAATCATGCAACGACCTGAATACAATCAAGCAACATTATGAACACAATCAAACATCTTTCTCACTTTCTTACAATTTTATATATATATATTATTTTAATGAATTGAAATTTAAACCACGCTAGCAATTGTTGCTAAATTTATGGAAATAAATTGTGAATATAGAGAATATGAAAAGTATTCCCACCGCACTTGAAAAAACTATTCCTAGATTTTATCTAAAAAAGTTTTACATGAAAACATGATGTGATTTAATCTGATCTAATAAATAGAATATATTTAGGTGGGAACATTTTTTATGAAATTATTCACATTTAATATATTAGTAGATATATTCATTTGCCCCCATTTATTAATTTTATATTTTTTTATATATTCTATTTATTAATTTCATTCTAAAAAATGAAAAATAATCTATAATTACTTATAAATTATTAATTTTTTATTTCTATCTTATTTATTATTGTGATTAAAAGAAGTGGGACTATTAATATAGGATCCAGCGAGTATAAAAGAAAATTTGTTGATTCTACTGTCCATGGAGCTATGTTTGTTGGGGGCTCAATTTTTTATTATATTTCTCCAAGTTAAAATTGAGGCATACTTTGTTATTGGAAATGTTGCAAAGCAATTAAATCAATTTGATTTGCCACTAAAACTCAATTATTTACGAAACGAATATATGTAGGACTATTGTTGCAAAACTCAAAGTAAATAAGCTATTTTTAAGAAATCCATCTCATTATATTCTGAAAATACATCTAATTAAGCCACTAATTCACCAGAAGAATAATCCAAATGTAATTAAAATAGGGTCTTATCTTTCATATAGTGTCCTTTATACAGTATGTTAATATATATAAAGATTTTTCAATGAAAAATCTTGGATTCCGTCATCATAAATTACAACATTATACTTGAATTGATGAACTTGCCCAAACTCCTTTATACGTCATATTTTTATCATTTGTTATTTAACATTATTTTCATCTATTCTCTTATGCTTAGTTTGATTTACAATATAGTCATTATTAGAAATTAATTAGTTTTAATAGTCAACAAATAACAATTAAAAAATAGTATATATCCTAATTGGGTATAATGAACCTATTAATTGAATTAATAACTAAATCAAAGTATCAAAAATACTTTTTTTTAAATAATTAAATAATTTTTTTCTTAACTGAAATGGCCTATTGGGAAAGAAAGATTTCTACGACTTTACACGTTAAAAAATGATTCAAAAAGAAAAACTATAATCTTAATTTGGAGATATGATAAACTATTTTGTGTGTCCCTCAAAGTTGTGACTTACATACTAAGCAACACGTTCAAATCTAATCTTATCTTATCTCCCTTTTCATTATTTATTACACATTATATATATAGAGAGAGAGAGAGTTGAAATTGAATATTCAAAATAAAATCTATACTAATTAAGAATAAATAAAAACTAATTATTATTTTTTAAAAAATAAATAAATTGAATTCATTCCTATTTAACATAAAATAATCTTTTAGCATCGGAACAAACAAACAAACGTGAAATTCCATGTCTTTAATTCATATAATAAAACATATCACATGTTATGGACGATCATTTCAGCTTTTGCATGGTTTTAGACATTTCATTTGCGTTCCTTGCCAGCCCAAGTAGCGAGGATTCATTCATCAAAATGATCAACTATAATAATATAAAAATTATTATTATCCAATCAAATTATTTTTGAGTTATTTAAATTTTAATTTAATAAATATTCGTTCGAATTCGTATTTACAATTAATTTTGGAATCGGATAGTGTAACAAGATTCGAAGAAGATAGCCTTTTCTCATATCTTGAATTTAGGTTGATACATATTTGGTAAAATTCCCACATTCTAACTAGTAACTAAAATTATCTCAAAACATAAAAATTATTAACTTTGTGAAACTAATGTTGTGATGACTCTTTGATTAACATTGTAAGTTGTAAGAAAAAATTGAATTACAATATAAATATAATACTTTTCAATATAAAATATTAAAAACAAACTTAACAAAATTCATTTAATATATTTAATTAAAAGCTCGAAGTTCAATTAATAATAAAAAATTTAAACTAGATTCCGATTCCATTGCACTGTGTAGTTCCAACAAATGGAAATCAATTTATCATAGTTTTTGGTTGCAACATGGGTGAGATGTTTTTTTGCATCAGAAAGGAGAAAAGCCAGCTCAAAAGGTGGTGATAACAATGCAACTTGTTTTTGTATGCAATGTTCAAATTTGCAATTCCTAACTTTCTTTTTTTATCAAAACACATCAGAAAAACAAAAAAAAGGTGTTCATTTTAGAGCTTTGGTCCATGCAGACATCACCCCATTTTATGTTGAATCCATCACTTTAAAAAAAACCATAAAGAATCAAGAAAGCAAGCAGAGCAAAGAAAAAAAAAGGGACTTTTAGTGTTTGATGACCCAAAGCTGACTCATGCAGCTACAGAAGCTGAGAGTGAACAACTCCTCCTGTTCTGGTATATATTCAGTTGACAGCGTGCTTGTACCAGAGCAAGTAAGAGACTGGTCGTCGGATTTTGTTTCATTTGGAAGATAGGAAGCAGAATGGAACTAAAACACATCAGAGTGAGACTTGGGAAGACAGGCATGCTCAAGGAACATGCTGTTGGGGTTCCCATCAGCTTAGCAAAGCATGCATTCTCGTACCACAGCAGCTCGAAAGAACTTTTACCTGATCCGGCAGCTCAGTACCAACTGCTGCCTTCTCCTTCCAATCAGTATTCCAAAATAAGAACTGGTAAGCCCTTCATTCATGATGAGTCCTGATAATTAAAGAGAAAAAAAAAACTTAAAATGTTGAAATGAAGTCTGAATCTAAACTTGCACAACTTGATGATATTGCAGATAGAGGGAATTCAGTCATTGCTAAGATGATCAAACTAGGCAAAACCATGGATGTCATTGCTCAAGGAATCAGAGAGCATGGTATGGTACTGCTCTTGAGAAGTCCATGCGCGTGCATGGTAGATTTTATGATCAAGTATAGATTTTCTGATGAAGTCATGTTCTTGATTCCTGCAGTGAGATTAGGGCCAAAGCTGAGTGAAACTGTGAAAGGAAAACTGAGTTTAGGCGCGAGGATCCTCCAGGTGGGTGGAGTTGAGAAAATATTCAAGCAGAAATTCAACATTACAGATGATGAGAAACTGTTGAAGGCTTCTCAGTGCTATTTATCAACAACAGCAGGGCCAATAGCAGGACTCCTCTTTGTTTCCACAGAAAGAGTTGCATTCTGCAGTGAGAGGTCTATCAGAATCTCTTCTCCATCTGGAAAGCTGCTAAAAGTCCATTACAAGGTAGATCACAATCTGCAATGTTTTGAATGATTTCAACTGAAAAATATGGAATCTAAACTGCAAATGGAACTGTGTGTGCAGGTCATGATCCCTTTGAGAAAACTGAAGAGAGCCCATGAAAGTGTGAACACAAAAAAACCAGCAGAGAAATATGTGCATCTAGTGACAGGGGATAATTTTGATTTCTGGTTCATGGGATTTCTCAACCATCAGAGAACATTGAAGTTCCTCCAACAAGAAATTCACCAGGCAAGATGATACTTCAGGCAGGGGAATTCATAGCATATAATGGTTCTTTTTTACCCTAATATTTGTTGTTCCATCTTTTTAGGATGTACAGAGCTCTGCACTCTATATTTTGTACAATTTTGTGAAATTATTTATTTAACAGCAGTGATCAAATTCACTTATGGTGAAAGATCAAACTCCATTCAGTGTTATTCTAAATGCACAACCTCATTCTAGGGCCAAATCAAATGCATTATACTTAAACCCCAATAGCAAACCTAGCCAAACCACAAACTAATTCACTGTTCTCCAGAAACAGTCAAAATTGTCAGAATAAATTTAAATGCTTTTCTCCTAAAAGAATTCATTAATAAGAGAAATGCAAATGCTTCAAAACAAGGAGGTAAACAAAGGATAAGGCATAATAAACAGAAAGGAACAAACTAACAGCACTGTTGTACAATCATGTAATGGCTGTTACAGCTCTCACTTGCATCCAGGCAAAACACGAGAGCAATTTCAAAAGTAAGAATCCTTTAAAAACAATAGAGAATTGTGCAAACATGGCGGTGGTTGCTCAAGAAATGTATAATCAACAGAAATGTATCTGCTCCATAAAATAACAGCAGGTCAAGGAGAACGGGTGGAATTCTAATATACATCAGTGGTGACAGAGTTGTTTCAGTAACTCAGCTATCCATAAGTGCGCACTGAAGATGTCTCTAGATGTCCTCATCTTTTCTGGTTGGAAACATATGAATGCAGAATTTGCAACTCACTGGGACATTTAGTAATATTATCAGTATAAGATATCTGGCTCTGCCAAGCTCCCAGAGAAATTCACCTTACATCCTACTGGAAACTGCAATCCAGCCTCATGACATCTTATTTCGGATACATGGGGGCACGACCGCACATCAAGATATTCAAGAGCTTCACAAGACTTCAGGAGCTTCCTCACTCCATCAACTGTAATTCTTGGGCAGTTACTTACCCTCAGAATCTTCAAACCCAACTTAGAATCTTCATTTCCTAATCTTTGGAAAGCAGCATCTGTGATCTCTTCACAGCACCCAACATCAAGAACCTCAAGCTTCCTGCAAAGGAAGAATATGCAGTCCAAGGAAGAATCTGAGACATTTAAGCACCAATCCATGCGGATATTCTTGAGACTGCTGTAACAAGCTGAAGCAAGTTCCTTTATGGATTCGTCAGATAATTCTCGACAGCCGCCAATTATTAATGTCTCGAGGTTTTTGCAGTGTTCGGCCAGGGAGAGTACGGAGTCATCCCCAATCTTGTAGCAATCAAGTAATTTCAGGGTCAGCAGTGAAGAAGAACATGCTTTTGATATACAAGATATGCCTATATTCCCGATATTACTGCACTTGTTGAGATCTAATAGTTTCAGTCTCTTACAACCTTTAGCCAGAACAGTGAGACCCGAGTCAGTAATACTAGTGCATCCTTGCAAACCTAACTCTTCTAGATTATTACAATTCATTGAAAGGGCACTCAACAAAACATCTGAAACAAATCTGCAGCCCACAACATACAAAGCTCTCAGGTCGTGGCAACCCTTAGCGATAGATGACAACCCCTTGTCAGTTAGCTTCCTGCAATAGGACACATCTAGGAATTGCAAAGAAGGAAGCCCAGATGCAAGTGATTCTATTCCCTTATCTGTTATACCTGTTGAACAGAGAGATTTAATGTCATCTGCTATCTTAACATAAGACAGATTGAAATCCACAGAGTTTGTGCTAGTAAACATGAGAACAATAAACATCATATTAATTAACATCCATGCAACAGCTGTAATCTGAATTACATTTACAAAAGATTTCTACGGATTGAAAGCATCAAATCCTAGATCTAGTCATAGCAAAGAAACACATGCTATTACTTTGATGTAATCAGTATTCAGTAGGACAATGAGTTGAGAAAAATAATGTCAAAAATCTTATAGAATGTAAGTGTTGAGAATCATTTAATCTGCCAAACTCACACACATCAAGGAACACATGCGTAACTCACACAAGAAACACGAGACACAGTCGTTTACGTGGTTCGGCCGGAAAGCCTACATCCACGAGAGGTCACTGGGCTGTTTTATTAATCGGGGTGAAGGAGATGTACAGAAACAACACACATACAAGATTACACACTCTCACTGTTTACTTGATACGTGAAGAAGACGACTGATCTGAGAAACCCTAATTTCATGCAAAGATATTAAGTTGAAATCTGTTTCAACTAAGATTACTCCGTCGGCCACTCACAGAGCAACACGTGTCTGGATCTGTTATGTTCCAACAGCTGCAGCTTGCGTTTTTATTAGTTAAAATGCAACTTATCTCATTTCCAAAAACGAGCACCACCACTTAACCAAAATGAGCTTGCATCTTTCTCTCATTCAGCTCAAATAAAGATCCACTGCATGTTTCCAAATATGTGCATGCATTAATCTCCAATCACGCAGTCAAACATCACAGTAAGAAGCTAAAGGAACTCTGATTCCTATCCTTCTTTACTTTGCATTGTAGCCTAGGTCAGCTCCATTTCCACATTGTTATCAGTAAACTGATAAATCTCTAGTCTTGAACTCCGTTTTACTTTTGGTAGCTCATCATTGTAAGGTAGAACCAACAAAAAAAGTAAAACGGAAAATTAAATGAAACCCATAATCAGGCATTTCTGGACACTTACTTGTTTGGAAAAGGATAACCTTTCACACAATGGTACATAGATCCCAACATATGCAAGAAAAAAATCTACTACTGAGCAATTATTGTTACTCCGAGTGGAGTGAGGAAATCACAAGGTTAGTGCATCTACACTTGCCATTAGGTTGCTTCGTTTCAGTTGTAACAGGCTTTGGCTAGATTCTCCACAAAAGACTACCCACTACCAAGTAGAAAAAATGCAGTTAAACTTACCTTTTTCGGAAAGAAAAGGATTGATAAAAAACAATACTAAATATGGAAAATGATGAGAAACACACAACTACGTGAAGTCGTTACTTGTCTGAGAGGTGTACAAGTCTGTCCCATCACATTTTCAGTTTTACTACCACATCACTCTCTTCTTTGATGCCAGAATATTTCGTTTGGAAAAGCACAACTTGCCAGCGAAAGCATTTTCAGACCCAAAAGACCTAAGCATCCCCAACTTCTGTCCCAAATGTAACTACTATCAGTGTAGTAACTGCAATCTAAATTTGCTTCTTATGGATAGTCCTATACAACCCTGGGTCTAAAGTCTAAATGTAAAAAGCATGCTGTTTACTACATTATACATTTTTTTTTTTTTTTTTGAGCAGTACTTCATTATACTTTTATAACTGTCCTTTTAATATCTTTAATCAGAAAACTGCTGTTAAATGGCACATTCTCTGCGCTTTCACCCAGGATACCAACTAAAAGGTAAATTAGAAAAATCAAACAACTTTTCTTCTAGATCATATAACCCGTCATAGAGACATAACAATAACTAAAAACGGAGAAATGAGCAATCTTTAGACATATTTCGTCATCCCTAAAAAAGGAAGAAAACTAGAAATGAATCGAAAGAAAAGTCGAATCACTAATCGAAAAGATACAAAACAACAACTTTTGAACAATTATGCTGGATCTCAGCATAACTAGTAATCATCAACGACGAACAGCAGATAAAGCCCAGAGAATTAACAATTCAACAAAAGAATTAGGGGTGAAGGAATTACCTTTACAATTCTGCAAATTGAGAACTCGCAAGGCCGAGAAGGCAGCGGCAATGACTGAAAGGTCGGAGTCGGAGACGCCGGGATAGAAGGATCGGGAGACGGACTGAGAAAAGTCAAGCTCGCGGAGACGCGTGAATCGGGCGGCCAAGCGAGTGAGCATGTGAGGGCCGGCCCGAGCAGAGAGCTTCCGCCTCTCGGTGCTCTGCAAGTGAAGCCACCTCTTACAGACGAGGCCGAACACCTCCTTGTCCTTGTAGTTTTGCAGCTTGGAGAGGATGGCCTGGAGCTCGTCGTCGCCCAGCCTCTGGTTAATGCACGCGCCGCCTTCTTCAGGGTGGGCCATGGCACAACAGCAGAGCAGTTTTTTCCTCAACCAAAAAAAAAAAAAAAAAATAATAATAATAATAATAATAATGCCATTTCATTTTGAGTTGTCGCTCTTCTATTAATTATTGAATTGAATGATTCATTTTTTTTAATCTAAGTATTTTTATTTTTTTTTAATAGAATCATTGAATTGAATCATTGCCTCTTTGTCATCATTGAGTTGTCGCTCTTCTATTAATTATTGAATTGAATGGTTTTTTTATTAAAACCTATAAACTCTTTTATATAAGTGGGAGTTAATTACTGATTGTTGGAGTAGTCGAGTTTAATCATTAATATTATACAGTAATACATTATAATATAGATCATTTTCTTTATTATGTATTCAACTATGTATAAATTTTAATTAAATAAAGTAAAGTGCATCAAACAATATGCCTACAAAAAATAAGAAGTTAATTTTAAAAATTAATCCATAAGAAATTATACTCATTTTATTTAAAAATAGTAAATATAATAAATTAGTAAGATGTAGTAATATTTTTTAAAAAGTTGAAAATATGATTTTGTTATTATTTGTTGTCTATCTATATTATAATAGAATAAATAAAATAAAATTATTGCTGACTCATTTTTTTTTTTTAGGGAAAATGATAAAGCTGTAAATATAAACAATTATTTTGTTTTAATATATCGGTAGATTTTAGCAAATTAAGAATATTGCTTAATACAATCAATCATAAACGTTCCAATACTCACATGAATATATGTTTATGTGCTCGAAGTTTATGTGACAATTCATTAAATGTGATATAATAATTAAAATTGATTATACGATCTATTATGTAACCACATTTATAACATTAACAATGTGTCAACAGTTGATAGATGACCATATATTATGAAAACAACACATAATTCTAGATTTTTAATTTGTCAATTAGTTTCATTCCCTATATTTGATGGGATTAAATTGATTTTAACTCTTGCATCTATTTCACATTTGAATATATGAGTTTAAACAAATGTATTTTATTAAATAATAATAATAATGAATAATAATTGATTTTTTATTCGATTTCGATACAAAACAATATTGTTCTCAATAAAGAGAAACGAAATTGTTTAATCTAATAAAATTTTTTAAAAAGAACCTCATCAATTTTATCCTAATTTCTTGACCAATTCCCTTAACCGAAGCATGTTTCGTTGTGCACGATGCCACATCATGTAGAAGATAATGTGTATCAAATTATCTAAGGGTAATTTTAAAGTGGAAATATTTTTAAATACCCATTTTGATAAAGCACATATCAAAAATACTCACTTCCTATAACACATATCAAAAATACCCAAAAGTACAAAATTTTACATGGGGAAGTGAGTTTTGCCAAATTTGATTCAATCATTGTTTACATGATAATGATATGATTACTTAAAATAGATTTTGTAATTAAAATATTAGTTTCAGATATTAAAAAAATTGAAAATTCATATTATGTAATTTCAGTCCCGGTCTGTTTTGGTCTTTTCGGGTCAGACTCGTGAAATATACCGGAACCGACCCAAATATAGGGGCACCAGACATGGAACAGACCGGAACCAACCCGGATCAGACCAGATACTGACCCGATTCGGAACCGGGTCGGTATCTGGTCTGATTCGGGTCGGTTTCGATCTGTTCCATGTTTGGGTCGGTTCCGGTATGTTTCACGAGTATGACCCGAAAAGACCGAAACAGACCCGGATTGAAATTACATAATATGAATTTTCAATTTTTTTATATTTGAAACTAATATTTTAATTACAAAATCTATTTTAAGTAATCATATCATTATCATGTAAACAATGATTGAATCAAATTTGGCAAAATCCACTTTCCCATGTAAAATTTTGTACTTTTGGGTATTTTTGATATGTGTTATAAGAAGTGGGTATTTTTTATATGTGTATTAGGATAAATGGGTATTTTGAATTTCTACCTCAATTCTAAACGTAGCCTTTATTTTGCTCAATACAGCCAACATTTAAAAAAAATCCCAAAATCTCTAATATACCCCTACTATTCATAGCCTCTCTTTCTCGTTTTTCTCAACACTACATCTATAGACATAACCCTATATCAGTATCACCGTCCTTCAATGTCGTATTTGCTCATCTTTTCACAATGGGTTTATCCAATTACGTCTGTATCATCCAAAAATTTCACTACATGGGCTTTTAATAAAAGTTTTTTCACACCAAAGATCGCATTCAAGATTTCAATGGAATTAATCAATGTGATTCTTAAACCAACCAACCAGTATATCGATATAAATTTATGATTCAACCAAAATTATTGGTCATAGCTCAAAGTAAATATTTTTCTCATTTCTTGCTGGTTATTTTTTTCTCATCTACAGATTCTGCACAATCCTCTCAACCAAATCGTGCTCATACCCACCCTCTGCTGTCAAAAAACATGAAGAATCGATAATAATAGATAATTTGATATGGCTATAAATACATTCATTGTATTTCTAATCATGAATTATGATAATAGTAATGGATAATAAATTATAGCATGTTTTCATTTGAAACTGAGGTGTTCACAGACAGGAAACTTGTGAAAGAGATAAAAGACTTTGTAAGGATTAAAAAGAAATTTTGAATTATAGAGGCTTTAAGGAGTAAAATGAAGGTTGTGTTTAGAATTGCCCAATTATCAATAGATTTTAAATGAACCAATGAAATTGGAACATATAATACTATATTTTAAAGGTAAATAGCTTACCTAGGGATAATACTCTTCATATGTTGAAGATAAAAATTGGAAAGCCTAGTTGTATTGAACACTTTCCAAAATACATATAAAGAAGGCTTTTTACATATTTCCCAAAAAAGCCTTACTACTTAAATAATACAAAATTTACCAACACTCCCCCTCAAGATGGGCAAAAGATATCTATCAAGTCCATCTTGTTACGTAATCTAGAAAGATCTAATGAACTAAGATCCTTAGTGAGACAATCAACAGTTTGTTCCTTGGTAGCTACATGCCCCAACTCCAGTAATCCACTCTCGAGCTTCTCATTAATAAAGAATCTATCAATCTCCACATGTTTGGTTCTGTCATGTTGCACCTGGTTATTAGCAATATTGATTGCAGACTTACTGTCACACCATAATTTCATTTTAAATTCTTGGTTTATCTTAATATCAACGAATAGTGCATTCAACCACACCATCTCTGCAACTTCAAGAGTCATTGCCTTGTACTATGCCTCTGTTGTAGACCTTGCAACCACTGACTGTTTTTTACTCTTCCACGAGACTAAATTGCCTCCAACAAACATACAATATCCAGTTGTGGATTTCCTATCATCAGCACAACTTGCCCAGTCTGAATCACAGCAACCTTCAATATTTAGATGTCCATTTTTCCTAAAAATTAATCCTTTTCCTGGTGCACTCTTCACATATCTCAAAATCCGGTATACAACATCCATTTGTGCCTTTCTTGGGTCATGCATGTAGCGACTCACCATGCTTACTGCAAATAATATGTCTAGACGAGTATGAGTAAGATAGATGAGACATCCAACTAACCCCGATATTGCTCACGATCAATAGGTTCTCCGGCTTCAGCACTCAACTTGAATTTTTTATCAACTGGTGAAACTGCAGATTTGCAACCTAGCATTCCTGTCTCTGAGAGCAAGTCCAGCGCATACTTTCTTTGGAATAGAACAATCCCGTCTGCTCCACGAGCAACCTCAATTCCTAGAAAGTATTTAAGTTGTCCCAGGTCTTTTACTTCGAACTCTTTGTCTAATTATGTTTTCAAATGAGCAATTTCATACTCATCATCACCAGTGATAATCATATCATCCACATATACTGCAAGTACAGTAATATGACCCTTATGTCTCCAGTAGAACACTGTGTGATCAACATTGATCTGTTGATAGCCCCTGCCCATTATCGCTCTCCTGAATCTATCAAACCAAGCTCTGGGGGACTGTTTCAACTCGTACAGTGGCTTTCTTAGTCTGCATACTTTATTCACTGTCTGTTTAGTACCAAATCTTGGGGGTATCTCCATGTACACTTCCTCTACGAGATCTCCATGTAGAAATGCATTTTTGACATCTAATTGGTGTAGTTTTCAACCCTCGTTTGTTGCAATGGAGATAAGTGTTTGGACTGTACTCATCTTTGCCACCGGTGCAAGTTTCTCATCGTAGACAATACTATATGTCTGACTATATCCTTTCGCCACTAATCGTGCCTTGTACCGATCTATTTTCCCTTCTGGAGTTTGCTTCACTGCAAATACCCATTTGCTCCCAACTGCCTTCTTGCCTGGTGGTAAGTGGAACAATATCTCAAGTTTTGTTCTTGTCCAGTGCCCCAAGTTCTTCTTGCATAGCTTTTTTCTACTTTGGATCCTCTTTAGAAACCTGCCAACACTTGGGTAAAGTAACAAAGTTCAAACATGCAAGAATGCTCCATATGAAGGTGATATGTTGGAGTATGAGACACACTGAGCTATGTCATGTGCAATAAGAGATGAATGATCATAATGTTGAAGAGGAACCCCCGCGTTGCTATGAGATGTCCCCCTTGAGGTCATGGGAGTGAGAGAAGATATCATTGTATCACCTGATGTCAGGAGTAAGGGACAAGGAGACAAAGGACTAGATGGCACTGGTGCTTCATTCCTCTGTCTCCTCCTAGTATAAACTCTCTACTCCCCCTGTATACGAGTCTCTGGACCATCAGATTTATCTTCCTCTTCTTCTTCCTCATTTTGTTCCTCTTCTTCAACAGAATCCTACATTCTGATCCTCTCCTTCAACTGATCGTTCAGTCTCATTAAGTCGAGGGATAGATAAAGGGATTGATCCCACATTCATCAACCTCTCATTACTTTTCCCATCTAGCCTTATATCTCCAGTGTCAGATAAATCACCAAAGGGCGAAGTTACCGCCTCAGTATAGTATGGTTCAAACTCTCGAAAATGCACATCCATACTTACAAACAATCTCTTTTCTACTAGGCTCCAACAAACATATCCCTTCTGAGTAGTTGGGTATCCCACAAACACACACTTAATAGTTCAAGGATCAAGCTTCCCCACAGATGGTCTATTGTCTTTCACAAAACACACACAACCGAACACCTTCAATGAGAGAATCCCGCTATTATTTTCCTACAATATTTCACACGGAGATTTCCATGCCAGTACTCTTGAGGGCATTATGTTGATTAATTGGGCTGCAGTTAAAACTTCTTGTCCCCATAACTGCTTTGGAACAATCATCATACTTAAATATTCACCAAATGCTCTATTAGTATACTTTGTCACATTATCATACCTCAATACCTTCACTACTGTTCTATATTGAGTTAGACTTGTGAAAATCTTTGAAGCATGCTAACACATCACTTTTATTTTTCATCAAATATAACCAAGTAACTCGAGAAAAACAATCAATGAAAGTCACAAAATATCTATAGCCATTTATAGAATTTGTTGAACAAGGTCCCCAGACATCAGAGTGTATAAGCTCGAGCACAAAAGAACTCATACAGCCAGAACTAACATAAGAGCTTCTAGTAAGCTTACCAAGTTACAGGCATCACACTCAAGTTTTTGTTTATTTGCATTTTCAAACAAGTCTGGATACAACCTACTTAACACACCAAAAGATAAGTGTCACAGACGCTGATGATGAAGCATCAAAATATCTTCAGCACTCCTCTTAGATCCTTATACTTTTGCTCTTTCTACCATGGAAGTCAGTGTTGAATCCATTCTCTCATGATCCAAGTACCACAGTCCATTACGCCACGTGCAAGTCCCAAGTCTCCATCCAGTCCCCTTCTCCTCGAATGTCACCTTGGGAATATCAAAAGAAACCACACATTTTAGTTAAAGAATAATGACACTAATGGATAAAAGGTTAACTGGAAAGGGAGGAGCATGCATAACATTGGACAATGTTACAGAATCCATACAATTCTCTCTGCCCTTACTAACCATAGGTTGTGATGTCCCATCAGATGCTTTCTGATTTCGCTAAGTGAGTATATGATGAGAACTTGCTAGCATTACCGGTCACGCATTGAGATGCACCAGAATCAACAATATATTCTGGTGGTCTAGTAGTAGAAATGGAGGCAAGGGCATGAGAATTACCCGTAGCTCTGAGAGAGTGAGCATAAGTGGCAATCCATTTTGGATATAGATGTGTCATCAGTCACACCCTTCAAGTATCCACTACCTGCTACTCTCTGCTTTCTCCTCAGTACATCCAATAATGTCTAATCTTCCTCAGTGAAGATCACATTAGTTTCTTCCTCTGCTATCATCAAATTTGCCCGATAGCCTCCTCTTCCACCTCTTCTAACCACACGGCCACAACCTCATCCTCCAAATTGTCCACGTCCTCCTGAATCTCTTTCCTTGGGTGGCTTTGGACAAGCATGTTTTAGATGACCAACCTCACCACAATTGAAGCACTGCCTAGTCTCCCCCTTAAACCCTGTGTTACTCAAGTTAGACACTACTAATGCTGACTTCACCCCCGGGACTCCACTTGTCCCAGTTTGTAGCTTAATTCGACTCTCTTCTTATATCATGGCTGACATTGCATCCTCAAGCGAAGGGAATTTCACCTGAGCTAGTAACATTGGTGTCCTTTGCTAAAAAACTGGGCTAACCCCTGAAGAAATAGCATGGTTCTCTCCTGAATCAAGGCCTCTCTTTCCTTGCATTCAGGGTCTTTATAACTTGCACGTGGAGAGAAGTGATCGTGATCTAGCACAAACATTCCAACTCTATGACATATTCCTACACTATCTTATCTCCCTGGACTGTAGCATAGATCTCTTTCCTAATCTGAAATACCCTCAGTAGGGGTGGCAATTCGTGCGTGTTGGGTTGTTATCGTGTCGACACGATAGTGACACGACCCATTAAGGTCCGACACGAACACGATCTGTTAAGGATATGCTCGACACGAACACGACACGACCCATTAAGCCTCAAACACGAACACGACACGAACACGATATTGACCTGTTAAGAACCCGATCTGATAACACGATATTGACACGAACACGACACGTACACGATATTGATCTGTGAAAATTGTTAAATTAGGTTGATAAATGAAAAAATAGTAGTAATAATAATAATTAAATAATTAAATATATTATTTATTAATTTTTTAGTTGGTAACACGAACACGAACACGACACGAAACACGATATGTTATCGGATAACACGAACACGACACAAAATATGATACATTATCGGATAACACGAACACAATACGAACACGACACGAAAATTTTGTGTCCTTATTGGGTCGACACGATAATGACACGAACCCATTAAGGTTCAACACTAACCCATTATTATCGTGCGGATTCGTGTCGGGTTATCGTGTCGTGTCGAAAATTGCCACCCCTAACCCTCAGGTTGTTCCCCACTCCATCATAAGTTTTCCTCGATTTCTCCCAAACATCTTTTATCTTTTCAATGCCATCCACCGCGGCAGCAATAGAAGGGACCATCAAGTTGAGAAGCCAAATGTACACCAACATATGAGTAAATTTCAACTCATCTCTCCCTGATGTACCTTCATTTGGCTTTATCTTCTCACCTATCAAGTACCCCTCCAAATTCCTCCCAGCCAAGGAATATCTCACCCTGCGTGACCAACTTAAGTATGTGGTTGGACCATCAAGTTTCAGATCAATAGGTGGAAGTTCCACCTTAACAAATGACTGTGATCTCTCAGAATTCTCCCCCACTACGGACATTCTCATAAACTGCATCAATGTTGCAAGATCGGCAGGATCCAACTTCTTAACTATCTCTTCCATAGGGTTCATGTGTTCTTCTGCCATCAATATGAATTCAAGTTCTTAACATCAACCACCAACCACATACATCTAGATAATGTTTGTATCCCTGTTCTCTCTCAAGGACTCCATCTCAATCTTCTAACACTCCAACATCTATAGTTTAACTCATCTCAGCCCATTTCCTGGGGTATACAGGCAGCACCCCCACACAAGAGCTAAGTTCAATGCAAGTAGAGAGAGAAGAAAGAGAATGTGCAACTACACCCCCAACGAGTTGTTATTGTAGCAAACTGTTGGCGACCAGCTCAGGTAGCTTAGGTGGCAGTGGTGGACAATGGCAGCCGCAGCGCGTGCAGGCTGCACTAGGGCGCGCGCGGGGTTGCACGCGAGAGGTGCGCTGGTGTGCGCAGGAGGCCGCGCGGAGCCACTGGCGTGCGGGCATCGTGTGCTGCGACGGCGGCAGAAGCTAGGTGGCGCGAGTTAGGGTTCTGACGGTGGCAGCGGCAGTGTATAACCTAGGCTCTTATACCATGAAGATAAAAATTGGAAAACCTAATTATATTGAGCACTTGTCAAAATACATATAAAAAGGGCTTTTTACATATTTCTCAAAAAGCCCTTCCTACTTAAATAATACTCCCTCCGTCCGGCCATATTAGGCACGGAGGGAGTTGGCACAATAACCAAAGTGTATTAGTGTAGAAAAATTAATATTTTATTGGTGAATGGGGAAAAAGTTGCCTTTTTAGAAAATATGCCTAATAAATGAGACGGACTAAAAAGGAAAGTGTGCCTAATATAGCAGGACGGAGGGAGTACAAAATACTCACATATATTATAGTATGGATGGGAATGGAAGAATTAATTTAAAATTAATTATTAGAAAAAAAATATCTTTAGACATGAAATTATCATAAGTAATATTTTTCAACGCATTTAATCAATTTAAATAATATACTAATTTAATTTTAATAATGAATTCCACTACCTAACAAAAATTTTTAGATTTTCAATAATAAATAAGTAAGTTTATAACTTAGAGTGAGTGGGTATTCCAACTTTACAATACAATTCCAAAAAACACACCAAAAACCAAGCTTTTTTTATCTGTAATAAAAAAAAAAAAGAAGCAAAGGCAGCCCATTCTAACCTTCTGATCAACTTCACAAACATGCAGCAAAACTATTCCATCCTTGTGCTGTTTCTTCTCCCCCACCATTTCTTCCTGCCCTTTTCACCTGACCCTTCCTCGCTCCCAAGCTTGCTCAGGATCACCTTCGTCTCCCTCAACCTCGATCCGTAATCCTTCTTCCAAGCTTCGAACATTTGTTTCAGCCTGTGGAGCTCATGATCAGGATCCAGCCTCGCCTCACTCTGCCCTGATTTCACCTCCACCAAGAACTTTGCATCATCTCCAAACACCTGCCTCCTCTGCTCGAATTCCTCTGCCAATCGCCCGATCACACTTAACCCCGCGCTCTTTGACCTTCCTCCATTTTCTTGGACCCTCAGAATGTTGCTGCTGTCCCAGCTGGGCTCCCTCTCATCGTTTCCGTTTGCTGAGGCATCTGAGTTCCTCTGGGAATCATCGAAGACCAGGCTCTTCTTTGCGATCGAAAGGCTGGACTGGAGTGATCTCATTTGCTTTTGCCACACCTCCTCCATGGACTTCATTTTTAGTTCATATTCAGACCATCTATTCTCGTACTGTTGCAACCGCTGGTGAAGGATGTCGTTCTCCTCTTCTTTCACTCTCAGGGTAGCCTCTGCCCTGAGAACGCGGCGTTGCAGTTCCGCGAGGAATGATGACTTCACAAGCACTTCTTCTGCCACATTACCCTGATCCACACGTCATAATATCAAAGTTTGTTAGAAAAATAATTAGTCCCCATTCCCCCCCACCCCAACAACCTCCAAGATAGTCTTTTAGCTCATTATGATTGGTGGAGACTAGTCCCAAAATCTAAGTACCTTTCTTCCTCCAAATTGCAGCAATCCTATGTCTCCGGAGCATCGTCTGACCAACCAACCACGAATAACTAGAAAAAGGAAGATGGGTAAGAACTTGTTGGTAGCAAGCATACGAACAATCGATAACACAGATGATTGATTGATTGGTAACCTGATTGCATGGAGGTAGCTGCGTCCCTTAATCTTTTGAACTTTGATCTCAAAATCCTCGCCCTGACATGCTTTTGGATAGATATAGCAGCTCTATGCCTGCGTAGAATGCTCGCATACTCCTTTCTAGTTTTTTCGCCACGGATAACTGCATGTGCACACAGATGAATCTATTGGGTTTAAAGAAAGCTAGCAACAGTCCATAAAGACATACATGACTGAAGGGTGGCAATCCCTCTTCTAAACTCCTTTAGGTGGCACCGAGCCTGATGGCCTCTGAAGCAACTTTGGACACGCAATATCCCATGGAGAGTACGATTTCTTGTATCTTCAAGTACCCCAATCTGGATTGATTCAAAGCACAGACCAAATATTAGTGGAAAGAAAGGGTTACGGAAGTAGTATGCTTGCATGGTCATTCACCCACAACTAGCATTTGTCAGCACTCACACGGACCGTGATGGTGCTAATATAGAGCAAGCACACACCTACACAGAAGGGACTTACCTGTGCTGTACAATTATCAGAATGACTAATTGCTTCCTCAACCCAAAAGGTGTACAACCAAGATCGATCATGGGGAAGGACTAACCTGTCCAGCTCGGAAAAACAGTTTTGTGTATCCAACTTGGTACATTTCGGGGTGAATGTTGAACTGGTGAAGAATTGCTACTGAAACACTCAGTGGGTCCTGGGATGCAACATGCTCCAGTAGAAGAAATCCGTACCTGATGACGAAAGGAGATGGGATTGGGATGAATGTTGATCAAAGATGCAATATAGTAAGAAGAAGCTGCATAATGGTAATTTTTTTACTTTCTCTTTTACCTTCTAGCAAACTTTTGATGTGACATTCTGGTAGGAAAACCAGATCTTGATATCCTAACAACTTCTAAGACTCCACAGCACCGTAACTGTTGCAATATGAGTCCCTGATTATAGCTACCAGGAGACTGGGAGTTGTTCGGCTTGATACAGCGTATGAAATGTGGAGTTGTGCTTTCAAGACGTTGCATTAACTGGAACAGTTGGCCCTGAAACAAACTATAATAGTAAGGAAAACCATCTTTACGACTAACGAGTATGGGAAAAAAGACAAAACTGTCTGAACATGCCACCCCAACTGGCTACTACTATCTTCACCATAGGCAGTTGAAGTATGAGATGTCTAACAGAACAGCAAATAATTTCAAATAATTGGACAATCCCAATTGAGCAGTCACTAATTCTGTTTTAGTGTTAAACTGAATATGAATATTGAAATATGCATCAAGCACCTTCAATCTATGTGCTGCATAATGATCTCAGTCAGCATGCATGGTGAGATCCATTTTACCTTGAATTTCGTAGTGACACTTAGTTTTTGTGAATCTGCCCCACCAGACTTGTGCAGTGCCCCTACTACCGGCTTCTCAGATTGAATGAGCAGGCTGGATGCAAAAGCCTGAGGAAGGGGGCACATACATGAAGAGAGAAGTTCGATGGAATCGAGACGAAGTAAATCCCTGTTCTTCTCAAGAAAACCAGTGGTGTCATATGTAACCTGACATTAAAAATAAAAATGAGATTATTGGAAAAGAGAACATTGAAATGAATAAAACCAACTGAAACTGAAGGTGTTAAATAATTTTGATTTATTAATTGCTCTGCTAGCAGAGTCTGCCAAAGTATGGAACAGCAATCATCCATCATAAAAAATACTCCATATGATAGAAGTAAGTACCTCTCCAGCATAATGGCGAACAGTAAAAGCTTTCTCTCTTTCTCCTCGAAAACAGGGATTAGAGTTAAGATGTTGCTTGAGCTTATCAGCAAAGCTCAAATCTGTACCATTTGGAAAGGTTGATTCCTCATCTAGCAACGACTGCAACCCTAATGGTTTCTGCACAATAGAAGAACATCTCAACAATCTAACAGAAAAAACAAAACAGAATCAACTAGAAGTCTTTTGCATAAAATCTAGCCCCTAGATATACATCCACCTAAAAGAAAGATACAAGTAATCTAACCAAAAGTGAATAACCAGAAACAAAATAATAACATGAGTTGCATAAGATAACGACAATGTTGAAAAACAGACCTTCTCGAACAGATTAAGACAATCTTGATTGTCTTCAAAATCGACTTTTGCCCAGTCTATGCCATCTTGAATGTATTCCTGCAGATAGGGTTTAAAAGATTCAAATCCAGTCAATCGCATTCAATTATGTAAACAAACAGTTTAGCATAACTGTACACATTAGAGTGCCTTTTATGACATTTAAGTGCAAAAATGGTTGGCATTATTAAGGTGAAAAGCTTGATAGACCAGTCGATTATAGAACTACATTGAAGCAGGGGTATGATATGGTTACCTCTTGCTCCAATTTAAACAAGTGGCGATTGAAGTGTTGCTGCAATCTTTCATTGGCATAATTTATGCAGAACTGCTCAAAGCTATTTCTCTAATGAACAGAACGAATCAATAATCAGAACAATATAAGTAAAATAAACAAACAGAGAAGTTGAAGTATATATAAGAACACACCTCAAAGGATTCAAAGCCGTAAATATCAAGGATACTGATGGATCTTCCAGTGCGCCTTTTACCTACTGCTAGTGATTTATTTATCTGTTCCACTAGCCAGTCAAATAAACAAGAATAAATCGATTTTGCCAACGCATCTCTTGTATCCATGGCCTGCAAATATGAAGGACAAAAGTCATGTATATGGTCAAAAGTTCACACATTCTTTGCATTTCAAAATTCAGTAGTTTGACACAAACTGTCCAACCTGTGGTAGAGTGAGTTTTTGGACAATCGTATCATTTCTTCTCCCAACTCTCATTTTCCGAGTTGATAATGCTAATTTTAGTTCCTCCACTTTGCACCCAATCAATGTAGCAACAGTAGTTAGGCCTGAAAATTACATAATGGCAGATTCACACATCTTGTTGGAGTTACAAGACAAGACTACTTCCTACATATAAAAAATAAAATAAAATAAAATAAAAAATGCTTTTGAAAAACAAGAGCAACTCACACCATGTCAATGTGTCACAGTAAAGAGGCAGCTCTCTAAATATATACAAAAATATTATTTTGGGAGAAAGATGATTAAGCATTCCATATTAGCTGGACCACATGAAAACAAGTTAGAAAATCTCCAATGACAAAGTATAAATTCTCTTTCAACTACAAACATAAACTTTAATAATTACAAAACCCAGTGATACAATAAAATATAAATTCCTGCAGCCATAAAATCAAGGTTCAAGTGAATGTATCTCAGGATTAGTACAATATACAACCACAGTGCACATAAAGCAAGCATAAAAATCATTGTTTAATGAGGAAATACATTAAAGCAGAATCACTTAGGATATTCACCCAGACATATTCTCACCTTCATCAATCACAGGCTCAACATGATTTTCACCATCAATTGCAGTAAAAGAGACATTTCCTAGCCATAATACTGCAGCCAGCATTGCAAATACACTATCCTGGTCTTCCTTACTTACATGAACAACATCCAGAGCATCCTGTATTTAATGTAGATGATATATAGCTGAGTTGGTTTTAGTTCACTATGGAAGAACAGAGAGAGGATAAAAAATTATGAGAATAAATCCATAGCAATACCAGTACTACACGGAATTGTTCTGCATCATCAACCCCAGAGATTGTAAAGCAATTGCTTTGCCTCAAATACTTGAACTCATCTGCATTTTTTAAGTTCAATTTCTCTGCACAAATAAACAAAGAAAATGCAGCTGAATGGAAATGAACAACCAAAATAAAGAGAAGAGCCAATGCAACTGGCATGTTACCAAAAGCAAGTAGATATAGTACAGAAAGAGATCTAGTGACCAGGAGACAACATTTACACCGAATGGAATGCAGGAAATTGATATTTAAAGTGTTGCAACATTCTATTGATCATCAATCGATAGAAAAATGGAAAATGGTAAAGGATTACCTCTTAGGGTAGGTGAAGCCCCAGCACAAAGTTGATAAAATACATGATATGATCTTTCTCCCTCAGAACATTGAACAACCCTTGACTGTCCACCAAAACAATATGCTTGAGTATTTTGTATAGCAACACAACATATCTAGTAGGAAAGCTGAAAGTAGATCAGTAATTACCTTCTCCAGTAAAACTGTATGGAACAAGGAACCACATTTGATGGAGAAACATTAAAGAAATAAATTAGATGGATATTTGTTATTCTGCAACAGTATGCAATAATCTTATAACAAGATATACATGGTAGATGTAATCTTACAAGTTTGAATCTTAGCTCCTGATATTTTCCCAGTTTCACTAAAGTGGATTTCGATGAGTTTCCCCTGCAGATAGTCTCCATTACTTCAACTTACAAGCCGCAAAACATCACTCCAATAATAAGTTGAACCAGATATTTAACCAACAAAGAAATAGAGCGAAGACATGACAAGAAACTTACAAATCGACTGGAGTTGTCATTTCTCCATGTCTTGGCATTACCAAAGGCTTCCAGAATTGGATTTGTTTTCAATATCTCATACTCAATGCCACTACCACCTCCTAAGGTAGCCAAATATTGCATGGCTATCTTTGCAGTCTCTGTTTTCCCAGCTCCACTTTCCCCACTGGATACAAGTGACGGACAGAACTAGACCTTGTCAATTATTATCATTACATAAATATAGCATCACTTAAGGAAGAAACTGCATAGATCTATGACAACTGCTATTGAAACAAATATATAAGAGTTTCCAATCTCCAATGTATTATTTCAAGCTCTATTTTCATATATGCTGAATGATGCCATTTCTCATTATCTGAGTTCAGACAGAATTGGGTGCACTGATTGAAGCTTTAGCAACAAACCATGGATATTGGAATATTGCTGTAAGAATTCATTTTCTCCTCCTCAAAGTAGTGTCAAGTTAACCAGCCTCGGGTGCCAAATGATGGATGACATTGACCATAACCAAATCCCAAAGATTAATTGTTTGGTTTCTGGATCCATTGGCATATTCCTATTTTCAATTATAGCAATAGACATCAAAGGAATAGAGAAGATCTAGAGATACAATCAAATAGTTGTGACTAATCCAGCTAACTCCCTTTCCTTTCTTTGTTACTTTATTCAGGGACCTGTTTCGGTGGTGAAAGACTAAGAAATATCCCTTGTAGACCAAGTAATAGGAAAAAGAAAGATCCCCAAGATTGAAGAAATGAATCTTCTGTTAAGTTGGTTCGAACAAGGTGCTCTCTAGTCAGCTTTTTTGGAAGCATAAATCAAGCTATTTTATGTTCTCAGATCTCCAATATCAGAAGTAACTTCATCAACATACATCCCATCCAATGGAAAGAATTCTGAAAACAAATTTAATTAGCTCCACCTTCTGGCTTCTGCATTGTTAGAATATAAGTAGTAACTCGCCCTGATATTGCCTTTTCAGTTAGTGTGGTAAGTCAACACATGTCATCACCTACTATTGACCATTGGAGGGCTCTTGAACAAATTTTGTGTTATCTCAAAGGAGCACCGGGACGTGGAATTGTTTATGCTGATCATGGTGATAATAAAATCGAGGGTTTCACAGATGCTGATTAGCGGGGATCAAAAGAAGATTGTAGATCGATAACGGGATATTGCGTTTTTGTTGGAGGCAATCTATTTTCATGGACAAGCAAGAAACAACAAGTTGTTTCGCAATCAAGTGTTGAGTCTGAGTATAGAGTTATGGCTAAAGTTGCATGTCAGATACTATGGGTAAAAGAGTTTCTCAATAAAGTGGGATTGAAGGTTTCAATGCCAGTTAAGTAATGATGTGACAATCAAGCTACGGTACATATTGTTTCTAATCCTGTTTTTCATGAAAGGACTAAGCATATTGAAATTGATTGTTACTTTGTCCGTGAAAAGATTCAAAAGGGTCTCATATGCACAAGATATATGAAGACACAAGACCAACTTGGAGATATATTTACTAAAGCCTTGAATGGTGCCCGGGTTGCTTATCTTTGTAACAAGTTGGGCAAGATTGACATTAATGCTCCAACTTGAGGAGGAGTGTTAGAATATAATTAGTATATTTGTAAATATGGATAGAATTGATTTTGATTGATTTTAGTTTCCTAGAATATGTTTGTCTACTTGTATATATAGGTGTAATGTCTAGATCAATGATATATGAAAATTCACATCGATTACATTGATAACATGCATCTTCTATAATATGATTTTCATTATGTAAGGTTTATTTATCTCTAGCTATATAATTAGTTTCACAATTGTTGTTCCAGAAACATACTGCAATTTGAAACGGCACAAATTTATCCTTTGAGCTCTGAAAAAAATTAATTTTCTACATTTAGCTCTACCAGAGTTAATTGTGGCATGGTATAATATGTACATAAACTAGCATTTGATTAAACCTTAAACGGAAAGAAGTTAATGGATAAAGACCAATATAAGAATACAGAGATCCACAAAAGTAAAAGGGCAGTTGAGACACCAAGAAACTTCAGCAAGCTAAAATTGCCATCTTATAATGGTGGTGGAGAATTGTGGTAACTAAAATGTAGAACCAATAATGATGCTACTTCATTAAGGAAATGAAACTGAGAGTACCAAAAGACTATAAGCACTAAACTGTGATATTCATGTATATTCTACTAACCTTATAATGATAGATTGGTTAACTTCATCTGCAGACAAGGAAAACCAAATTATTGAGTAAAATTACTTTTACAAAATTCTTGCTTAGCCATTACTGGGGATTAATTACCTCTGATCATTTCACGCAACGCTGTATCAGTGATGGCATATACGTGTGGGCTCTCCATAGATTTGCGCTTGTAAGCTTCAATAAAATCATTTCCATATAAAGAGACCTTTTTAAAGGGATTAACTGCTACCAGCACCGGACCTGCTTTGGTCTGGAATAAACCCAAAAGTGAGAACTAAGTGCCAATAGAATCCAAAAACAATGACAATTTACGAGAGCCTAACCATAAATATGCTAGCTTACATAAATCATATCTCGTTCGTATCTATACTGTAGATTGTACAGTACTGAAGGTTCGTTTAGGTAACTCAATTGCATAAGATCATCTACACCATCAAGAATATCAGGATTGGCTGGTACCAGAGATTCTGAACTCACTTTCAGTACCTAGATGAGGAAAATGGTTAAAGAAGAATGAAAGATAACAGTTTAAGGAAAAAAAAAATATAAGGGAAACCAAACTTTGCTCACTTTTCCCTCTGGCAATGATATCACTGAATCGTTTCCAGAAATCTGAAGAATGGTGCCCAGCTCCCAATTACCATCAGGGCGCTGAACCCATGACTGAGTTTTCTGTAAAACAAACTCACAAGTCAAGCACGATCTTATCATCAAAAATTGCAAACAGAATCTTCATGGAAAGTCAATGATTGTACCCAACACTTTCTATTAAGTCTTTGCACCGTTTTGGTAAATTAGGAGCAAAATCCATAAGCAAGACAAATAATGGTGAATTGCAATGGCTAAAAATAACTCAGTTAAGCAACCAACTGATTAGCAAGATTCTCAAGATTCTCCAAGGGCACAAGTGAAAAGAGAAAGTTACACATAGAAACAGATAGAATATATACGCCTCAAGGAATGCAACTCAAAATGTCATCTAGATATAAACAGTTTGATCCTCTCAGTGTCACCTGGATGACAAGATATGCCTTGTATTCATTTGAAATGTTGATTGACAACAAGGTACTATGATAAATTAGAGAATGCAATAGAATATATCTTCTTCATCAGCTTCAATCATATCACAAAGATGATTGTTGGCACGGAGCATGTGGACCTACGAGTCTACGACATGTCGACATATGACTATTGTGTAAATTGTAATCTCTGAAAAAGTGGATTCACACTCAACCCTATACAGCATATTACAAATATGAGAAACTCAAAAGATAGTAGAAACTATGAAACCTTTGGGATGTCAGCTGGTCGTTCATCAAGAATTCAAGATTCAGGCCTTCTGACAACAATCCTAAGCACATCTAATACTTCCTTTTTTAATACCTCATATTGAAATATTGTTATTGAGATAAGGTTTATCAATGAAAAAGGTTAAGGAAGCGCTATACTCTTATCCATTTATTGTACAAGCAAAATAGGAAGAGATCGTGCGGTACCAGATGCAACAAGAAGCACACTCAGATCAGTTAAGACCATATAAAAACTTGGAATAGGATCTCATAAAAGAATATATGATAAGACAAACAAAAGCAAAACGATTTATAGCTTCACAAGTCAAGAATTACAGTTAAAATATATAACGGAGATCAACAAACAAAGAAATTGGAAAGGCAATGCTCCAAACATACCTTCCTCGACACATATGGGGTAGTGTCACTCCACTTCGAATCAGCATACGATTGTTTAGTCGACCGCACAGGTGTACTAGGTCCCTTAACATCATCACCCAAAGAAGCCTCGTCTTTTTCTGCTGCATTCAAACCACAATAGGGTGACTCATCATTGTCGGAACCAACATGAGCCGTACCATTAGCTGCTCCTTCTGAGGCATCCCGCAATCCCTCAACATTTTCCAGTATAGTGTCAGGCAGCATCATCTTATCAACACCTTGATCACTTGCATTTGCATACCGAAAATCCACGGGTAACGACTTGATCGACTGAAATGAACGCTTATCCTGAACCTTTTCGGGCAACATTGTATTATCTCAAGAGGGATTCCTCTCCTACCTCCTCCAATTCAATGAACCGCAATCAATACACCTATAATTGGATCAAAAAGGAAGCTTTTTCCGCCCTTTTTTGTTCTTCAAAAGTGAATCCTACTTTAGTCTCCCATACCCCACGGACTTAGCTGCCGAACTTAATGGAGGGACCATACTATTACCGAACAACACCACCATGAGTGACCTTTCACCTGACCAGTCACACCATTCACCATGCCAAAGCCAACAAATCTGAAACCCCACTTGCCCGATTATGAATAATCCTCAATACAAAACCTGCACACCTCAAAAACCACTCCTCGAAATTTGGGCAAGAAATATTAAGTTTCCCGGAGCAGAAAACACACAAATAAATGGGCTGCTACAAAATGGAAACCCAAACTCTAACAGACCTTCACCCTCACAAAAGAAATGGATTTACTAAAGGCAAAGAGGCAACCAAAATCTTGGAACACTTTATCTTGTCAAAAGAAGTCACGGTACTGAGTTTTCCTTAAAGACCCGCAGCAGGCCCCGATCGAAAAGCTGTCGTGAAAAAGACAGCAAATCTTGACTATGAGTAATGATCAAAGAAACACAATGGAGGAATACAAGCAAGCAGGCTACTTGAAATCAAAAATGCATGCAGTAAATATCGAGTCAAGAATTGGGATTACAATTACATGCGTTACGGAACGGGAGAGAGAGAGAGAGAGAAGGGGGCAAGATAATAAATTATAAATAATATGATTGAAGAAAACAGTAGGAGATATGGAGGAGCAGGAGAAAGCAGAGAGCAGTGGCTTTTTGCTTTGGTATTCCTCTTTTTTCTCCTTTGGTGCTTTCTTCATGGAAGCTTTCAAAGGCAAGCTTGTGTATGTATGTATAATCCATGGCCTGTGGTAGAGTTGGCTCCATATCAACCAGTTGATTTTTTTCAAATTTTTTGGCAACCAAAAACCAACTCTTTATTTTTTGAAGCCAACATTTTTCTCATTTTCTTGTGGAGCTTAAATATATTTGAAGTTATTTCACTATCTTTGGAATCATAAATATATTTTTATTTCTATGGTCAAACTCAATTTTACTCTAATGATTGGTAGTTTGATTGTGAAAAATAAGCATTTTTTCCTTCTCCGAAACTATATAGGTCCCTTATTATATGTATAATTATTTCTTAAATATTGGGTCTCAATTAATACAGTTCTAGATTTATTTATTTATATCAAATTACAAATAATTATACAAGGTTAAAGTTATTTAAACTATCCTCCGTCCCAATCTATTCGTCATCTTTCTATTTTTGGCAAATAATTAAGAATTAATTAAATAATTAAATTATGTTAATTTAACCCAAAATAATTACAAATACCAAATTGCCCCTGAAACCCTAACAAAAATGACCCCCCTACCCCTGCTGTTTGCATCTCTCAAAACACGATACTATGTTCTCTCATTTCCCTATCTCTCGAACCCTAATTTGTCTCTGCCTCTCTCTGATTCCTCTGTCGTTCTCTCTTCCCCTCAATTCCGGCCATCCTTCTTTTTGTCGTCGCCCATCTAACCGCGATGACGAAGCCCACGTCTGCGTCTTCGTCTTCGTTACCCGTTGCTTTGCTGCTAACAAAGCCCGCGATGATGAAGCCTCTTTCTGCGTCGTTACCCGTTGCTTCGTTGCTGCCTCCGCCACCAGTCGGCCGTGCAGGTGACGTGCCCTCGACCGAGATCTCTTTTCGTCCTTTCTCTCTTCTCTCATTTACTGAATCTGTCCCTGTTTCGCAACCTTCACATCTTGGGACTTCCTCTGAATCATGCGACGAAGGCCTCGTTGCCGCCGGAGGCTTGGAGGCGGGGATGGCCAACCACATCGTCGTTGTTCCAATTGATGAAAGCTCAAATGGGCGTATTCCTCTGAGCTGTCCATACACCAAGGAGTGGGAGTGGCTGGCATTTGAAGCTGAGGCGTTGCAGCTTGAAACCGAAGAGATGAGGGCGGCGGTTCGACAGTTTTGGGAAATTTACTTTCCCAACATCCGGTTATTTCTATTACTCGATCTTGTTCTTTTCATGCCCCTGTCTGGATTTGATTCTGTTGTTGGTTGTGGCTTATTTGATTCTGTTGTTGGTTGCTGCTGATTTATGAATTGGCTGTTGGTTGTGGCTGATTTGATTCTGTTGTTGGTTGTGTCTGATTTATGAATTGGCTATTGATCTGAGATAATTGATTCTGTGCCTGTTGGTTGTGGCTGATTTGATTTTGTTGGTTCTGTAGTGGGATTGTATGGCTATTGATCTGAGATGATTTGATTTGGTTGTAAATATGCACACACTTCAGATACTACATGAAACACTTTGGTGATGCACTTGCGTGAAATGTGTTTTAAACAGCTTTGGAGTGGTTTCAATAATTTGATTGGTTTTTGTTTCTGATTTGCAAGCTAAACTTCAGTCCTTCTCATTCACAAAAAATTCATTTTTTCTTTACATTAATGCATTACAAAAACCATATGCATATTTATCCTATCTAGACTGAGATCTTTACAAAAATCACTTTCATCTTTAAGCTTTACAAAAAAAAGTCTATACCTTGCAGCCACTGCACCATTTATGTTATCACTAATCCTATATCAGAAATCAGCTTCTCCAATCCATTTGTATGCCCCTGTTGTACTAAGTACTCTAGACTTTCCTTAACCAACTCCTTGGGTATTTCTAAATCCTTAGGTAATTCATTCTGCAATAATAATGAATTCTTCTTCATGTGAGGGATTTTGTAGTTGTTGCATCCTTTAACTGTCATTATCTCCTTCAAACAACACTATAAGGATAGGAAAACTTTGTTTAGTGTTGTTGCTTCAAGAGTATTGAAGCTACTGATCACTGCATTAACTAAATCTTTTGCATCCCTGCATTGATGTTGCTGTTGTAAGCTCTAAATTGCTCTAAAAAATCCTAAATCATTAACATTGCAATCGGGACTGTTTGGTGGTTGTTGCACCAATGATATCTTAAACCCTTCACCATTTGCAACAGCTTGAAAGTCTTGGTCTTCATTTCCAATGTGTGGCCTTGCATTATCTTTTTGTATGTAGATAGTCTTACTTAAACATTCAGGCCATTTTGATTTTATTGCTGGTACAATCTGAGGTTTAAGTGTAGGGTTTTTCCGTGAACCGAATCACCAAAACCAAACTGAACCGGATCGATCTATGGATATTGCTCATAATTAAAATTCTGAAAACCCTAGCATGCTCCTATGAATTTAATACATAGATTTGTGGATTTAGGGTTTACCGTAACTCCATCGAGTCTGAACCGATCTTTCGCGTTTGAATTCCAAAATTCCAATTCAACTACGCAATTCGATTTTATCTGCGGAATCAGAAATTAGAACCCTAATTTCTTAAATAAAATCAAAAATAAAGAAAAGAAAGAAATAGGATTTCTGTTCTCCAGATCAGATCTTCAGGGCTGTGTCCCGGTGCTGGTCAGATCTGCTACTGGTGAGGACTCCGTAGATCTGTGACTTGAGCAGGACCAGAATCGAAATTCTCCTCCCTCTCTCTTCAGGATCGGCGCCCCTCTCTCTCTCTCTCCTTAGGGTTTCAACTGATTTGAATCTTATGAAGTGGTTAGGGTTTCAGAGAGTGAGAGGTCTATTTATAGACCTAGGGTTATAAAACCCTAGTGGGCTCCTGGGCTCAATTCAGCACACTTATTGGGCCGGACCTGGGACCTAATGCAAATAATAAAGTGGGCCTATAAATTAATTAATTCCCATGTCCACAACTAAGGACACAATTAATTAATTAATATTAATTCTTTTTCACCACAGAATTAATACTGACCTACCCCTTTATTACCACGTTATGAGAACGGGTTGCATTAATTGAGAATCCTCATATTTAAGGTTACCGGACATCCATTAATTAATCGGAGCCTCTGACAAGCTCTAACTACAATTAATTAATATCTTATAATTCCTGAGTAGTACCACTCAAACCTTATCACTCGTGTCTGAACTTAATCAGCCTGCAGGACTTTGGCACGATGAATGTTATTGAGCTCCTCAGGAAATGTCCCCATCCTATTACTCGGATATGGTTACCTAAGTCCAGTCTCAGGCGGTACTACACGAACTGTTATTACCCAAGATGCGGATATACGAGCACATTACTTAAGCTCTCCACCATGGCAAGTCAAAGCAACAGTCAACCCGTGCAAACCCCTGAACCTTCGTTAGGGTTTGGACTCAATCAATATAACGAGATCTTGTATTCGCTGATGTCATACAGACGAATACATCTCACTGCGGTCCATCAATACGCCACCTCTGCGTACCAGCATGTCAAGTAACCAAGACAGACTACTTATTCCGACAATGCCGCAACCATCCGGACAGACGTATCCGCACACACTGTCTCGGCTGTGATCAGGTTTATGTCTCACTAGGTTAAGTGATCATACTGTCTTCTGCGATCTACAACACGCCGTATGATCGTCCCTATCGGTGAGACAATAGGATATCCTTGTTCATACATGTAAGATTGTTAACAGATAGGAGAAATAAACCGTTGTATACTCATTGTAATAAATGCTTTCAGTATACAAAACCCATCAATCTCCCACTTATACTCAAAGCATAACTAAGCTATTACAGAGTATACAGTCTGTCTATCTAGTCTGCTGTCACTTTAACCACTATCAGTGGTCGGCATCCACCTCAGACCCAGCTCACGAATATGTCTTTCGTAAACTTTCTGCGGCAAGCTCTTTGTAAACGGATCAGCAAGATTGTCAGCAGTGTCAATCTTCTTAATCAGCACATTGCCCCTCGATACGATTTCTCATATGATATGGTACTTTCTCTCTATGTGTTTGCTTGCCCTGTGAGACCGCGGTTCCTTTGAGTTTGCCACTGCACAAGAGTTATCACAATAAATTGTTATGCTCCTCGGCAAACTCGGGATCACGCCCAACTCTAAAAGGTAGTTTCGGAGCCACACCCCCTCTTTCGAGGCGTCGGAGGCGGCGACATATTCTGCCTCCATGGTGGAGTCAGCAATGCATTTCTGCTTTGAGCTCCTCCAAGATACAGCTCCACCTCCCAGGGTAAACACATATCCTGAGGTCGATTTCTTCTCATCCTGGTCCCCTTGGAAATCCGAGTCTGTATAACCCACAGGGCACAAATTCTCACTTTGATAAACTAGGCAAAAATTCCTAGTTCTTTTCAAATACTTGAGGATGTGCTTTACAGCAGTCCAGTGCGCCTGTCCAGGGTTAGACTGATATCTTGCTACCATGCCAACGACAAAACAGATATCTGACCTGGTACACAGCATCGCATACATGAGACTACCCACCGCCGAAGCGTATGGTACAAGACTCATCTCGTCTTTCTCCCGCTGTGTCTGAGGACACTGCCCACCAGAAAGACGAACGCCATGTCTGAAAGATAGCAAACCTTTCTTGGCGAGTTGCATGCTGAATCGGGCTATCACAGTATCCACATAGGATGCCTGGGATAAGCTCAACATTCTTCTTTTACGATCTCGTAAGACCTTAATCCCAAGAATGTAGCCAGCTTCTCCCAGATCCTTCATTTGGAACTGTTCGGATAACCAAACTTTGATTTCGGACATCACTCCCTCGTTGTTTCCAAATAGGAGTATGTCATCAACGTATAGTGCAAGGAAGACCACGCTCCCACTGACACAAAGTCGGTAAACACAACTTTTGTTTTCCAATTGTGCAAATCTATAGGATTTAATCACATCGTTGAAACGTAAGTTCCACGACCTTGAAGCTTGCTTAAGTCCATACAAGGACTTCCTAAGCTTCCAAACAAGATGTTCTTCCCCCTTGCTTATGTAACCCTCGGGTTGCTGCATATAGATGTCCCTACCTTCTTCAAGGTAACCGTTCAGAAAAGCGGTTTTGACATCCATCTGCCAGATCTCGAGGTCCATATGCGCAGCTATGGCAAGGAGTATCCGGATGGATTTGAGCATGGCTACGGGTGAAAAGGTTTCGTCATAGTCAATGCCCTCTTTCTGACTATAACCCTTTGCCACCAGCCTGGCCTTAAAAGCCGTGATCTTTCCATCCGCCCCTTTCTTTCTTTTGTATACCCATTTGCACCCTATGGCCCTAAAGTCATCCGGCAAATTAGTTTTCTGGTATACATCCATAGCAGTTATGGATTCAATTTCAGAATCCATGGCGACACGCCATTTGGCAACATCCTTGTCCTTCACACTGCCTCTTCGTAAGTCAGTGGGTCAGAGTCCTCATGTCCGTCTTCCGGGCTCAAGTCCGAAGACTCACCCACGAACATGTACCTTTCTGGCTGGAAAATAACTCTCCCACTACGACGAGGCATCGATGCCGTGTCAGTAGTAGGTGCAGTGACTTGTGGTCCTGCACCTTGCACTGAAGAACGTGTCTGTGGTGTTGTACCTCTCACAGGTGCACCCACATCTACACGTTCCCCTTCCCTTGGAATTGCATTCTCGTTCTCAATTTCTTGAAGAACGATATCACTCCTTGACTTGTGATTACTCACATACTCGTCCTCCAAGAATCTAGCGTTGGTGCTAACAACGACTCGTTGACTCTCAGGACAGTAAAAGTAACCACCTTTCGTTTGCCTGGGATACCCTATGAACAGCATTACTTTTGACCTGCTTTCTAACTTATCAGGTTCCTACGACAGTACGTGTGCCGGACAGCCCCATACTCTAAACTTGCACAAACTAGGTTTGCAACCAAGGAAGAGCTCAGAAGGTGTCTTAGGAACTGATTTAGAAGGCACCACATTAAGCACGTAAGTTGTTGTTTCCAATGCGTAACCCCAAAACGAAATTGGTAAGTTTGCATAACTCATCATTGATCTTACCATCTCTAGAAGAGTCCTATTTCTTCTTTCAGCTACACCGTTTTGCTGGGGAGTACCCGGTGCAGTCCACTGGGATGTAATCCCATTTTCTGACAAATACTGCAGGAACTCGTTACCGAGGTATTCGCCACCGCGGTCAGATCGCAGCAACTTGATGGTTTTCCCGACCTTCTTTTCTACCTCAGCCTTGAACTCTTTGAATTTCTCAAAGCATTCAGACTTGTAGCGAAGCAGGTAAACATATCCGTACCTTGAGTAATCGTCAATGAAAGTGACGAAGTACCTGTACCCTCCACGAGCCTGTGTGGACATCGATGCACAAAAGTCATAATGGATCAATTCCAACACTTCCTCTGCTCGAAACTGACTTGCCTTGAAAGGCCTAGTTGACATCTTGCCCTCGATGCAGGATTCGCAGACTTGATAAGGTACAGCCCGGACTAGGTCCAATGTACCGTCATCTGCAAGTCTTTGAATCCGCTTCAAGCTGATGTGACCCAGTCTCAAGTGCCAGAGATATGTAAGATCCTCATCAGAAGAAGTAAGTTTTCTCTTCCTAGGATTATCAATTACGGATGAATTACATGCAATACTTGCGGAAGATTTGTGATTACAGTTAACAACATAGAGAGAATTATTCAGCATTCCACGACAGATAACACCGTTATTACCAATGATAAAAACACCACTATCAAAATAATTGAATATCCATCGACATAAAGTTTGGAAACTGAAATAAGGTTTCGCCAAAAATCCGGCACATACAAAACATCTCTCAATATTAAAACGGAATCATCAAAGTACAAGGTGAAATCTCCAATGGTAGCTGCACTCACTTGTGCTGCGTTCCCCATCAAGATGGTAACCTCGTCATTCTTCAGCACCCTCCTCGGTGTGAACCCCTGCAAAATATAACAAACATGATCAGTAGCTCCAATATCCACTACCCACGAATGAGTAGAAACCGATGCTAAACATGTTTCCGTTACAAATGCAAATGACGTACCTTGTCCCTTAGCATTTGGACAATCCACCTTTCCGCATCCAGCACACTCGTTCTTCTTTGGAGTAACCTTGGCTCTCTTCCTTTCCTAGACTTGCTATCACTGCCTGTTTTCCTGAACTTGCTCTCAGCACCATCATCTCCAACCTTAGAGGTTGTCGAACCAGTACTAGAGCCAGACAGAACAGGTTTTCGTGCTCACATGGTAGACTGCTCCACTACAAGATCCTCAAGCAGCTCATGCAGAGCATACTCTCCCTTTGCAGCAGCAACTACCTTAAAGTCATGATAGGATTCCGGAAGAGAATTCAAGATAATATCAATCTCACCTTGCGCACTGATATTACCACCCCGCACAGTAAACTGTCTCATGAGATCAATCACAGACATCATGTGCGTAGTCACTGAACTATCCTCAGCCATCTTCTTGCACACAAGATTGTGCACAAGCTTACAGTTAATAGCTCGCTCCACTTTGCCAAAGGCCGTCGAGAGTTCCTTCCAAAGCTCTCCAGCCCTTTCGAGGTGTTCATACTTATGCCTTAATTCTCTAGACAGGGAACCCGTGATGAGCCAGAAGGCAAACTCATCAGCATCCTCCCATCTGTCATAGAATTCAAGCTCAAGCTCGCACACTCCTCTTTGAGAACGCAACAGTGGATCCATGTAAAGAACATGTGCTTGATTTGGATAAATCCAAATCTTTTCAAATCTTCCAAATCTTCAAGAGCCTTCAAATCTGGATACACCAAATCTTTTGGATTTTTAGGCCTTTGTGATTTGATGATTTGCCCTAACCCTAATGCAAACCCTAGGGTTTACACAGGATTGCACAAACCACAAAAAAAAACACAAGCCACCGCGACGGGCCAACAGCAGCCGAAGCCGCCGCCGATCGCCACCGCCGCTAGGCCGGCCCCCGCGCCCCGCGCGCCCCGCGCGTCGTGCCGCGCCCCCGTGCGCTCCCTGCGCCGCGGCCTTGCGCCCGCACCGCGCTCGCCGTCGGCCCTGCGTCGGCTCCGTCTTCGTTCTTCGTCCTCGACCTGTTCAATTACATAATTTGAAAATTACAAAAAATCTATTCTATTACAATTTTCAAATCTACACTAATCACGGATTTTCTCGTGATTTTATAAAACAATTCAGCCCTACACGGATAAACCACCGCGAGCTGAATCAACGGGTTGCCACGAGGAACAAAAACCAAACATCCACTAAACAATAAATTCATACATGCATATTGAATTTAATTATGAACAACAGATACATAAATCATAAACCTGGCTTTGATACCAATTGTAGGGTTTTTCCGTGAACCAAATCACCAAAACCAAACTAAACCGGATCGATCTATGGATATTGCTCATAATTAAAATTCTCAAAACCCTAGCATGCTCATATGAATTTAATACATAGATTTGTGGATTTAGGGTTTACCGTAACTCCATCGAGTCTGAACTGATCTTTCGCGTTTGAATTCTAAAATTCCAATTCAACCACACAATTCGATTTTATCTGCGGAATTAGAAATTAGAACCCTAATTTCTTAAATAAAATCAAAAATAAAGAAAAGAAAGAAATAGGATTTTTGTTCTCCAGATCAGATCTTTAGGGCTGTGTCCCGGTGCTGGTCAGATCTACTACTGGTGAGGACTCCGTAGATCTGTGACTTGAGTAGGACTAGAATCGAAATTCTCCTCCCTCTCTCTTCAGGATCGGCGCCCCTCTCTCTCTCTCCTTAGGGTTTCAACTGATTTGAATCTTATGAAGTGGCTAGGGTTTCAGAGAGTGAGAGGTCTATTTACAGACCTAGGGTTATAAAATCCTAGTGGGCTCCTGGGCTCAATTCAGCACACTAATTGGGCCAGACCTGGGACCTAATGCAAATAATAAAGTGGGCCTATAAATTAATTAATTCCCATGTCCACAACCCAGGACATAATTAATTAATTAATATTAATTCTTTTTCAACACAGAATTAATACTGACCTACCCCTTTATTACCACGTTATGAGAACAGGTTGCATTAATTGAGAATCCCAATATTTAAGGTTACCGGACATCCATTAATTAATCGGAGCCTCTGACAAGCTCTAACTACAATTAATTAATATCTTATAATTCCTGAGTAGTACCACTCAAACCTTATCACTCGTGCCTGAACTTAATCAGCCTGCAGGACTTTGCCACGATGAATGTTATTGAGTTCCTCAGGGAATGTCTCCATCCTATTACTCGGATATGGTTACCTAAGTCCAGTTTCAGGCGGTACTACACGAACTGCTGTTACCCAAGATGCGGATATACGAGCACGTTACTTAGGCTCTCCACCATGGCAAGTCAAAGCAACAGTCAACCCGTGCAAACCCCTGAACCTTCGTTAGGGTTTGGACTCAATCAATATAACGAGATCTTGTATTCGCTGATGTCAGACAGACGAATACATCTCACTGCGGTCCATCAATACGCCACCTCTGCGTACCAGCATGTCAAGTGACCAAGACAGACTACTTATTCCGACAATGCCGCAGCCATCCGGACAGACGTATACTCATACGCTGTCTCGGTTGTGATCAGGTTTATGTCTCACTAGGTCAAGTGATCATACTGTCTTCTGTGATCTACAACACGCCGTATGATCGTCCCTATCGGTGAGACAAGAGGATACCATTGTTCATACATGTAAGATTGTTAACAGATAGGAGAAATAAATCGTTGTATACTCATTGTAATAAATGTTTTTAGTATACAAAACCATCATTAGGAACATTAATCAATATTAGCATCATGAAGTATAGAAAAAAACATGTTTTACATTACAATAACTACAATTCAGAAAGGTTCAATAATAATTAGCTCATTCTTACATTCAGGACAACTAAAAAATTGTAAAGTTTTCACCTGATTGATCAAGCAGTCTTTTATCACTTGCTTTGTGATTGACTCTATTGGTTTTATCTCTATAGTGCCTGCAGCCCTCCTCTTGCTGTTTCTTTTAGCTCTCACTTCTTCAGTGAATGGCCAAATGCTTATTTTACCATCGAAAACAACATTTCCTTCTTCTGAAAATATAGGTTGACACACTGCACACATGAACATGATTTTTTAGATGAATTTTTTACTCTTGCATGTTCTAACTGCTTCTTGTTCACCTTCAGTGATCTAGTATTTGTGTGTGTTTTTGGTTAGGTAGAACCATTTCTCATCAATGTGTATGACATTTTTCATGGGTTTAAATCGTAAGATATCCAAAGCATTATCATAATCCACAGCTTGCAAACTGAAACTCAACCTAGTCAATTTGTTTGGAGTTGTCAAAGCTGGTTTAATAGCATTAATGTGTGCTCTGATCAGATGTGATTTAGTCCATCTTCCCACTACATATTTAGGAATATTAATGTTTTATGCTAGTGCTCTAATTGTCCCTCTCTTTTGAATCTGAACTTCAGCAATTTGAGCAAGGTTTACCTCATGTTTTCTGTGGCTAATTCTTTTCAATCTTTTGTTAAAAACATGCATAACTTCACCTCTTTCCCTTTGTTGTTTTGCAGATTCTCATATCCTTGATATTGTCCTTTTGCTGCAGTTGAAAGTAGATTCAGCCTCAGTTATCTTTCCCCTTTTTGGTTTGCCATTGATGCTATTCCCAAGCAAGAATTGGATTATCTCCTCCTTTGAAGCTGGAATATCTTTATTTGTACCCATTTTTGTAATTTATCAAAGGATGTGCATTAACTTAAACTGATTCTCTATTTTTAGACTTGTAAAAATGTGGTAAACCAAGTTTGAATTTTTTTGGCTTTGAAATTTTGTGTAAAATCAGCTCCCACCAAAACTTTTGGTGGGAGATTTGATTTCCCTTAGATTTTTTGTTTAAATTTAAGTTTTGAGTTGGATGACCTTTTGGTCATTTTTACACTTTTAATTGCCACTCAAATTTCTTATTAACAATATTATTTTCGTATTTATAGAAGCATTGGTTTGTGTGCAAAAAGAAAAGTGCCCAATACATAGAAACCGAGGGAGTATTATGTATTATATAAAATATATATATCCTCATGTGTGGTGTGTAACATTTCCTGAATTTGTCGTTTGAAATTTTGGTGTGCGTATTTTGTTTGTTATATTTAAATTTTTTAAATGGCAAAAAGCAGCATTTCACATTTGGGTTGGCAAGGAGTAGCCAGCCGTTGATGATAAATCAACGACTGATATTCAAAAAAGGCCATATCAACAATTTAGGCTGCTACTCCTAGCGGTGGTGATATTATACATGGGAATGGGAATGGGAATGGGAATGGGAATGGGATAGAACAAAAAGACAGAAGTGATTGAAAACCAATTGCAACCCGTTGCCCAATCTCTAACAACTTACCTCAATATTAATATATGGATGACATGTGTATGTACTTTGAATGTTTTTTTTTTAATATGTATTTAATTAATAAAATATTTCACTTCCTAAGTTTTTTTTTTTGCTACAAATAGTGGTACGAAGGAGCAATTTTTTTTTCTCCCAAGTGACATTCTTCAAACTTGTTCTTCTCACCCATTTTCCATTTCAAAAAACTAAATTCATTTTCTCAACATTATGAATCAACCAAATTATTTCAAAATTCACAATAATATAGTTCTTCAAATTTTGAATCTTACCTTCATCCCTATAATCCTCTCAAATCTGAAAACTCTCAATTTGCTATTTACATTTTATTTTGTATTAATTATTGTAATTTTTATTTATCAAATAAATTATAAAGTTTTAATGCATAATAATATTATTATACTTCAAATTTTTATAATTCTTTAATTTTTTATTATAGTGGAGGATAGATAAATTAATAATTTTAATTAAAAATGTAGGTTATTTAGTGTCACTTATGATAGAAGTAAATAATACTACCTCCGTCCCGCAGGGGTAGTCTCATTTCTCATTTTTGTTTGTCCCTTAAAATAGTCTAATTTTCCTAAAATGACAAACTTTTTCACACTCATCAATAAAATATTAATTTCACTACACTCACAACATTGATAACTGTGCCCGGGAGAAATGGAACTACTCATATGGGACGGATGGAGTATTAGGTTATAAATTGTGTGGTTGATGGAGTATTAGGTTGTAATTTTTTAAAATTTTAATGCATTAATGTAACTTATACACATAATATTTTTTGAAAGCTTGAATTCGTAATTTATTAATCACAAAAAATATACTTTCATTATAACATCTCGAACATATGATTTTTAAATTTGGAAATTAGTTTATTGAATAATTTTGAAATACGTAGACTAGTTGAAGATTTCAAAATGAGATAGACTTAAATGTATTTTTTAATTATAATTTTCTTTTAAAATAATGGATCTAATTCTCATTCCAAAAACTTACTTTTTTTATTTTGTATAATTTATGATAAGTCTTTTATTTATTAATTTCATTATTTTGTAAACCCTTCATTTTTTTAATTATCATAATAACTAAAGTATTACAAAAATATTTTATTATGTATAATTTTTTATAATATTACTAGTATAATTTTGATATATTTGAAAACAATAATTTAAAATTAATATATAATTATTTTAAATATATTAATTTCAAAAATATACTAGATTTATACTTGTGTGTGTTGCACAAAGTTAAACGTGTATGTATATTTATAATATTAAAATATAATTAATAAAATCATAAAGTATATATACATATACATACTTTATTATTTGTTCAAAAAATAAATCTAACTTTCATTTATCAATATAATTATAATATAAATTACTTTCTATATTTCATAGAATGATGGTTTGGTACAATATGTCGGAATTGTTATACTATTCATATCATACTGAATTTTACGGTATGAGAAAAACTAATAGTATTATCGTATCGAAGTTTTTGATATTCTATAGTTTGGTATGCCGAATATTCAGTATGTTTATGGTACCTCAAATAGGTTCATTGCCCCTGCCTAGAATACGATTAATCTGGCATGGGCTACATGAGCTCCTAGTAGTTTATGGGATAAATTAATAAGTCAGACATTTCCAGCCCACCAAGCAAAACCGGTGGTTTCTTGGTCACGACCAGTTACAGATAAAGTTCCATTAAGACTCATGAATGTGATTCATCGGGATTTTAGGTTCAGTGATACAAAGCCAATCCGGATGAATAGATTGACAGTGTTGTCGAAGCATGTTTTGGGACTGATCGTTTCTGGTTTCAGTTTGACATAAGTTATATATTGTCGTACTGTTATTTTGGAGTGCCGGTATTGTGAAAAAAACTGATATTCTATAATTTTTGCTAATATTTATTTAAGAAATATGTTTGTATCAATAATATTCAAATAATACTCTTTAAGTGAAGAGGGAATATATGATTTTATAAGTAATAAATCTTATTTAATTTTTAATTTATAAAAATAATAATATATTTTCGATGCATTATGTGCTAGTATACTACAAATATCACGATGGTCATACCGTTACCATAACAAAAATTTGGTAAGTTTGATATTTTTTCGAGACGATATGTTCGATATTTCTGTATTTTTTTCTCATCCCTAATATTTCATATATAATTATATATTTAAACTTATTACAAAAATAAAATACAAACACAAAGAATACAAAAATAGATGTTCGATTTATAAAATTAGATTATAATACCGTATATTAGTATTATTAAAAATACTAAATAAAATAAATTAGTGAAAATTAAAGTTTAAAGAAAAGTTAACACAAATATAATTTTTTTACTATTATTATTATCATAATTTAGTTTGTATATAATATAACATAAAAAACATAGTAAATATAATAAATTAAAAATAAAAATAAGATTGTAGTTGATGTGATATTTTTTGAGAAAAATGATAATATTTAGAATTTATACATTTCAAAAATTATTTATTATTTTAATATAAAATTATTTAACATGAAATTAAGAAATTTTAAAATGAGATAAAAAAATAAATTAAAACTATTGCTAAAAGAGTAAAAGAGAAAAACTGGTATATCTTATAATATAATATTACTATTATATTTCATTAAAAATTATTAAAATATTTAATAATATTTAATAAATATTATAACTATTTAATAAAAAAATAAAAATGAAGAATATGGACCATTTTATAATAATACTAATATAGTTATCCAACTAAAAAGTATCAATGTAATTGTTACAGTACTATTATAATTGTTTTTTAAATATAATTAATGTTTTTGTCATTTTTTAGATTATTTATAATTATATTTTATTTTATTTCTCTTCGATGTAAAAACAGTAAATAGTTAACAAATTAATAATTGTTTTATTATATTTATTTTCTAAGTTTAGTATTTAATGTAATTCCAAGCCAATAAACTTAAATAATCAAATATTAAAACTGAAAATGGTTTTCAAACTAAATTTCTAAACCAAACAATCCTTATTTGAATTGTCACACGCATATCAATTTCCTATACAATCAATCTCATATAGTGCTTCCTTAAAATTAAACTATATTTGATACGATCTTCACTGGAAGGTTTAGATCGTAGCTTCAGAACTCGACGGGAAAGACAATATATGCGAAAACGGAATAGAAAATTATATGATGTGGAGATCCAAATCTTTGGATTCGAAAACCTTCAAGTACCGTAGTCCAAATTAGATCTCCTACGACCCAAAAAGCGACTCCATCCAACAACAATGGATATAACGGTTGACGCCACAAATGGATACAGAGTTCTAGTTGATAAGTTGATTTGAATTCTATGGATGAATCCTAGAATTTCCATCCTTCAGAGTTAAGGATAAAATATCACAAATTTTGTAACGCCCCCAACTGACCTTCCCTAATTTGGGGCCGCGTCACATTGATGTTCAGGT
>JAPKLW010000376.1:0-37043 GCA_026898455.1 Plectranthus barbatus | reverse complement strand
AACTTTGATAATTCTTCCAATTTACACAATTAATTTCCAACTCAATTGTATAATTAAATTTCCAATCGCGATAAATAAAATCGAATGCTCTTAAATTAAAGAAATTCTCTTATTTAAAATCGAATAAATGTTACAAAGCGTAATTACATGTGGGGTATTACAAATTTTATTAAAATTGAAAACTGAATAAATTGTTACATAACAAGGCCTATATATAGGCAACTCAAATCCTAATATAATAAGGAAGATAAAATTTGAAATTAATACTAGAAACTCGAAAATAATAATTAAATAAGGCCTAGCATATTGGCCAAAATAACTGAATATAATTAAACTAAGCTCAATCACTACATATAATTAAATTAATAATTTTTGGTTCTTCATTTAATTCTTCAAGCAACATCGACTTTTTGGAAATACTTGCAGTCCAAATATCTTTAATCATCATATACAATTCATCTCTCAATGTTTTTGCCCGAGCACTAGTCATCAGCCCATTCGGAATGCAGACTGGATCATATCTCAAAGCTGCTAATTGGGCTCCATCATTCCCTCCTCTTCAAGAGGATTTGTCCTCAAATCCAAACTGTCATCTACATCAAAATGACTTAAATCAACAACATTAAATGTATCATTAACGTCATACTCACCTGGTAAGTCCAATTTATATGCATTGTCATTCACTTTCTCCAACACTTGGAAAGGACCATCTCCATGAGGTAATAACTTTGATCTTCGCTGCAAAGGAAACCTCTCCTTTCGCATATGCAACCATACCAATCTCCAGACTCAAATAACACATTCTTGCGTCCTTTATTCTCTTGCTCTGCATACTGCTCTGTATGACACTCTATGTTCTTTCTTGCCTTCTCATGAATCAGCTTCACAAAATCAGCTCTTTTCTACCCATCAAGGTTAGTAAACTCTTGCACAGGCAATGGAGATAAATCCAAATGAGTCAAAGGTTTAAAGCCATACACAATCTCAAAAGGTGAAAACTGAGTAGCAAAATGAACGAAACAATTATAAGCAAACTCAACATTAGGCAGACATTCTTCCCAAAACCTAATATTCTTTCTTAAGCACAACCCTCAACAATATAGACAAAGTCTAATTCACTACCTCAGTTTGACCATCAGTTTGTGAATGACAAATAGTAGAAAACAACAACTTAGTTCCTAACTTACATCACAAAGTCTTTCAAAAGTAGCTAAAGAACTTAAAATCTCTATCAGAAACAATGATCCTAGGAATACCATGCAATATCACAACTTCTCTAAAGAACAACAAATCAACAACATGAGATGCATCATCAGATTTATGACAAGGAATCAAATGTGTCATCTTAGAAAACATATCTACAACTACAAAAATAGAATCACTACCATGTCTAGTACATGGAAGACCAAAAAAAAAATACATAGAAATATCAACTCAAGGTGCAGTAAGGATAGGCATTGGGGTATACAATCCATGAGAACTTGACCGAGACTTAGTCTGGTTGCAAGTAATTCATCTACCGCAGATCCTCTCTACATCACGTTTCATGCTAGGACAAAAGAAATTCTCATGCAACACAACCAAGTCTTAGCAATACCAAAATGACCCATCAAACCACCACCATGCGACTCTAACAGTAACAACTCACGTAGAGAACACCTAGGAATGCACAACTTATTTCTCCTATAAAAAAATCCATCATGCCAAGAGTATTCACTACTAGCAGATGTCTCACATGCAACATATAAATCATTAAAATCAGTATCAGAAGCATATAAACTCTTAATGCACTCAAACCCAAGCAACTTAGCATCTAAAGTAGATATTAAGGCATACCTCCTAGACAATGCATCAACCACCACATTTTCTTTACATTGCTTATACTTGATGACATAAGGAAAGGTCTCTACAAACTCCATCCACCGTGCATGTCTCTTATTTAGCTTGTGTTGCCACTTCAAATGCTTCAGCGACTCATGATCGGTTTGAATAATGACTCCTTAGCCCACAAGTAGTGCTGCCACATTTTTAAGGCTCTTACCAAGGCGTACATCTCCTTATCGTAGGTAGGATAATTCAATGTCGCACCATTCAACTTCTCACTAAAGTATGCCACGACCCTCTTATCCTGCATCGACATAGCACCAATACCAACTCCAGAAGCATCGCATTCAATCTCAAAAGTCTTAGAAAAGTTAGGAAGAGATAATACCGGGGCATGTGTCAATTTATACTTCAGCAACTCAAAAGTTTTCTCTTGTTCTTCTCCCCATCTGATCACCACATTCTTTTTAATCACTTCAGTCAATGGGGCTACAATGCTACTGAAATGTGACACAACCCATCTATAAAAACTGGTAAGTCCATTAAAACTCCGAACATCACCAATGCTCTTAGGTTGTGGCCATTCTTGAATAGCTCTTATCTTTTCTTCATCAACCTGCACTCCATCTGCACTAACAACAAACCCAAGAAACACAAGCTCATCTCTGCAAAAGATTCATTTATTAAGGTTAGCAAATAATTTATCGTTGTGAAGCACATCCAAAACAAACCTCAAATGTTCAACATACTTATCACGACTCTTACTATATATCAGAACACCATCAAAATAAATCACAACAAATCTGTCAATAAAAGCTCTCAAAACATGATTCATAAGATCCATAAATGTGTTAGGAGCATTAGTTAAACCAAAAGGCATGACTAACCACTTATATAAACCAAGTTTAGTTTTAAAAGCAATTTTCCATTCATCTCCCTCCTTAATCCTAATCTGATGATATTCATTTCTCAAATCTATCTTAGAAAACACACAATAATCATGCAGCTCATCTAATATATTATCTAAATGAGGGATATGATGGTGATACTTAACTGTAATATTGTTGATAGCACGACAGTCGCAACACATCCTCATGGTTGAATCCTTCTTGGGCAAGAGCAAAAATGGGACTCCACAAGGACTCAAACTCTCTCTCACGTGCCCTTTGGCCAGCAACTCACCGATCTGCCTCTCCAACTCCTTTGTCTCCTTAGGGCTGGTTTGATAGGCCGGTCTATTCGGTAAGGTTGCTCCAGGCACAAAGTCTATATGATGCGCAATTCCACAAATAGGTGGTAGTCTAACAGGTATATCCTTCTGAATCTTCAAGCATTGAATTGATGGCTCTTGAATGTCAACTTGATATATTTATTCAAGATATGCTAGATTTCAGAATCTGCATGATATTGGTGCATTCTTGATGATACTTGTTCACACGAACAAGCACATAACTTATGCAGCTGTTTATTTGCTAATCGAGTTGATGATGATTCTCCCCGTTGCTACTGTAAGTGTTGAAAGGGTATTTTTAGGAATGGCTTATATAAAAAATAAGTTGAGGAGTAGCATGAGCGATCAATGATTAAATGATTGTTTGGTCACTTTCATCAAGAAAGATATTTTTGTACAAGTTTCATACGATGATGTTATAGACCGCTTTCAGAAAATGAAGACTCGCCGGACTTAGTTACCATTGTAAATTTATTTGAATATTGTGTATTTTTTTTAGTTAATTTTTAATTATAGGACTTTGAATGTTAAATAATAAAATTTTATGTTGTTTTGATTTTACTTGTATATTGTGCCCCAATCTTAAATTTTTGGATCCACCCCTGAAACTTATACATATAGGAATTTTGTTTTACAAAATTAAACCAACAGAAAGCTAAAATAGAACATTGTGTCTGTTGTTTAAAAAACATAAAATAAAATATGTTTTCTTAAGTAAAATTGGTGAAGATGTAATGTTGGTCGGAAAATAATTTAATATAATTCTATTATTTATTATTAGATATTATAGATATATCTTAGAAGAAAATTGATAACTAAAATAATGTTGTGCGCCAGAATGGTCAAGTCCATTAAAGGCCCAACTGCATGTAAATGAAATTCAATAAAGTGATTTCAGATCCAATGACTTAACCTGACTTGAGCAGTCCAAGTTCAGCCAACAAGGTCTTAAAAAATTCACCAAGGATGTAAGTTGTCTGAGTCATCTCGAGTCACTTCACTCCAAAAAGTCTCCATCTCGAACGACTCCACCTCGAAGAGCTTTGCAGGTTGGATATATATGGGGAAGATATGTTATATACTGTAAGAAACTGAGTTTCAGTTTACCCTTTACTTTGATGTTTTGACGTGTCAAAATTTACTTAAATTATAAGTTTCTACAGTATCTCTAAATGTAATCCATGTATAAGATTGATTGAGTTGTAATATACTAGAAACTATTGTTGAAGATCGAGCGCTCAAAAACTTGGTTTCTGAAGATGGAATTGTTAGAAACCAAAGCTCAAGAAGACAAGAATCAAGTTTCAGAACTTAAAGTGAAGACTACAAGAAACTTGAAATGATGAAGACTAAGTTTTCGTGCTTGAAACTTAGAATTTCAAGAAATGTTAGTTTCTAGAAACTGAGTTTTTCCGAAGAAAGGAGGAAACTTAAAACTGACTTTGGAGAATGTTAGTTTTCAGTTTTAGAATTCAAGAGCACGTGAAAAACAAGGAGACAGGAATCCGAAGAAGAATCCGTAGTCAGACTGAAGATGTCTCCAAGTGGTATCAGAATATCAATACGAGGAAACTTAAACTTAGATTCCTCGGATTGAAATTTAGTATGACAAGAGCAGGTAGAAAGTACACTTCGAAAAGTGAAAAGCAGACGGCAGAGCAGACCAGAAGAATGGCTATGATTGTACGACCCAATCTTTGTCTCTAACGGTTGAATCTCTGAGTCTAATAGGCAAAATTCAAATTATCGTCCAACCCAGCCTATAAATAGCTTGACACTTCGAACGAAAAAGACACCGAAAATGTGTGATAAACTGAGCCAAAACTCTGTCAAACCTTCTACTGAAAAGCTCACTAAAATTCCGTGTTATCTGAACACGAGACTTAAGTTTCCCAACTTAAGTTATTCCTTCTGTGCATCTGTCTAAGTGCACGAGGCTGAAGCTTTCTAAGCTTAAGCTATCTTCTTGGTGTTTATTACTTTTCAAGTATACAGTCAGTATCCTACTCTGGGATATTGATTCCGACAGGCATAGCCAACCAACTAAAGTTCTGCAAGAACAGAAAACATCCAACCATCCAGATTAAAGTCTGCGAGGTGCGTCCTCACTTTAAGCTGAAGAATGAGCATATCAAAGTTTTGGGTGAGTGACGTTAGCAGACCAAAGGACAGAGGTTTCCAATGGGCTAATCATAGATCGTGAGAATTTGTATTATGTGACTTAGTGGATTACCAAATTAATTTCCGAAGAGTGTATGTAGGACTTGATGGGTTTTGTATACTGAAAGCAATTATTACAATGAGTATACAACAATTTATTTCTCCTATCCGTAAAAAAAACTTACATGTATGTAACAATGATATCCTCTTGTCTCACCGATAGGGACGATCATACGGCGTGTTGTAGATCGCAGAAGACAGTATGATCACTTGACCTAGTGAGACATAAACCTGATCACAGTCGAGACAGCGTATGAGGATACGCCTCTCCAGATGGCTGCGGCATTGTCGGAATAAGTAGTCTGTCTTGGTTACTTGACATGCTGGTACGCAAGGGTGGCGTATTGATGGACCGCAGTGAGATGTATTCGACTGTCTGACATCAGCGAATACATGATCTCGTTCTTGATTGAGTCTAAACCCTAACGAAGGTTCAGGGGTTCGCACGAATTGACTGTTGCTTTGACTTGTTGTGGTGGAGAGCCTAAGTAACGTGCTCGTATATCCGCATCTTGGGTAACAACAGTTCGTGTAGTACTGCCTGAGACTGGGTTTAGGTAACTATATCCGAGTAATAGGATGGGGACATTCCCTGAGGAGCTCAATGACATTCATCGTGCCAAAGTCCTGCAGGCTGATTAAGTTCAGGCACGAGTGATAAGGTTTGAGTGGTACTACTCAGGAATAATAAGATACTCCCTCTGTCCCGCTATATTAGGCACGGAGGGAGATAGCACAATAACCAATACGAAATACTTAAAGATATATTAATACATAAAATATTCACTAATTACAAATTAAATCCACTTTCTCAGCACTCTTTCTATCTCCCTCTCTGGATGGCGGTGCGGCTGCGGGTGGAGATCGGCGGCGTGCTTGGTGGCAGTACGACTGCGGTAGAGATCGGCGGCGAGCTGCTGGTCCTTGGCGAGGTCAGAGCCTAATTCAAACGGAGATGATGGGACCGTATGAGCGCACCCACTCAGCGAACTAGTGGAATTGCAGGGCCTTGACGTGGTAGTGATTGCCGACAACGGCGCGGGGGCCGGGAGGGAGGCGCAAGCGGAGGCGGTAGTAGATGGTGGTGGTGGAGGAAAAAGGTGGGGAGAGAGAGAGGCGCATGGATGGAGGGAGGCGCAAGTGGATGTGGTAGTAGATGGTGGTGGTGGAGGAAGAAGATGGGGTGAGAGTGTGAGAGAGGAGGACGAGAGAGAGAAAGAGGTGCATCGATGGAGGGAGGCGGCGGTTTACAAAGGGGGGTGGGGATTTAGGGTTGTGGAGGGGTAGGGTTGGGATTTTAGATTTTAGTGGGGGTAGGGAGGTAAATTAGTGTGTTGTTGATTTTAATTAGGAATGTTAATTTTTTTCTATTTTTGGAAATGTGCCTAATAAATGGGACGGACCGAAAAGGAAAGTGTGCCTAATATGGCGGGACGGAGGGAGTATTAATTAATTGTAGATAGAGCTTGTCAAAAGCTCCGATTAATTAATGAATGTCTGGTAACCTTAAATATGGGGATTCTCAATTAAATGCAGCTCGTTCTCATAACGTGGTAATGAAGGGGTAGGTCAGTATTAATTCTGTGGTGAAAAAGAATTCATATTAATTAATTAATTGTGTCATGGGTTGTGGACATGAGAATTAATTAATTTATAGGCCCACTTTATTATTTGCATTAGGTCCCAGGTCTGGCCAAAGTAAATATGCTGAATTGAGCCCAACAGGCCATTAGGGTTAAAACCCTAGGTCTGTAAATAGACATCTCTCTCTCAGAAACCCTAGCCACTTTGAACACAATTCAAATCAGTGAAACCCTAGAGAGAGAGGAGAGTGGGCGACGGCTACTGTGCAGAGGGAGGAGAATTTCGATTCTGGCCTTGCACAACTACAGATCTGTGGAATCCTCACCAGTAGCAGATCTGAACAACATTGGGATACAGCCCTGAAGATCTAATCTGGAGAACAAATTTCTTTTCTTCTCTTGTCTTTAATTAAATCTTGAAATTGGAATCCATTTAATTTCTGTTTCTGCAGATTTAATTAATTCGCGTGGTTGATTCAAGTATTGGAATTCAAACGCGAAAGATCGGATCAGACTCTACGGAATAACGGTAATTCCTCTTATCCACGCATTAAATTCATAGGAGCATGCTAGGGTTTGTGAATTGGTATTGTGAACAATAAACCATAAATCGATCCGGCTTATTTGGATTTTGTGATTCGGTTCACGGATAAATCCCTATAGGACTTTGATTCTTAACCACTATAACATCATGTGTTATTTATCGCTTACTTAAGTTTCTGCACTTTGAGTTTACTTGTTTATTTGAAACCTTCAGTAATTGAAGTGTAGATCTGAAACTTGCATAATCCTTACTGAGCTTAAAACTAAGTTTTCACAAAACTGAAAACTGAGTTTAGGTCAGTTTTCAGAACAAGTACAAAATCGTTTAATACTTTCGCTGCATATACTTTGACTCTAATTTCGGGACCAACATATACCATATCGTGGTTCCTTATTGGACGAGATTTGTACTTATCAGTATTTTATTAGGAATTAATCTATCTTTATTAGATTAATATTTAGACATATCTTATCATATTTAGATTAAAATTCATTATATATCTAGGAATTTCTCCCATAAATATCCCTACTTCTTATCATTGTAAAGCATCCGATGCTTTGTATTTTCTCCATTATAATAAAAGCTCCATAATGATTCTTATTTCAAGTATTCTTTCTTCATCTTTTCAATTGTTTCACGACGATCATCCATCAACAATTATGATCTTCCTTCTTTCGTTTATTTTAATATTTTTCACTCATTAACAAAAAATAATAATGATAATGTTTAATTTTTAAGAGGAAAAACAAAATTTGGAGAGCTTCAAAGTTGAAGGCTTCACCTCACGGGCTTTGTCAATGAATTAATTAGAGATCTTTATTATTGAGCAAAATTATTTTAATTCATAAAATTATGAATATGAATTTAGAATTTAGAATCTGAGTTTGTTTTGAAATTATACAATAGTAGTTGTAAATATATGTTATCTTACTGTAACGCATCTAATAATATACATTGTGGATAAGTAATAGTATCACATCAACAAATAATGGATAGAAATAAAAATGCACAAACCATGTGAATTAACACCTTTATGGTCCACGAGGAAGCATATTCAATTTATTCTTTATAAGATGAAGTAGATGTAACATGATTATATTTGATAGGAAATTGAAAGGCAATATCATGAATTATAATGGGAAATTTAAAAGGTGATGGAATCAAATCCATTTTGTAATTATTGTGAGTCAAACATAACTCGATCTAATAATAAAAATTCTATAGTTTGGACAATTGACAAAGCTCACGAGTTAGAGTCCATAAAGACCAAACCTGATTGAATTTGGTTAACACTATCAAAAGAAGATGGAGAATAATCGATGTTAACACGTTTTATAGAGGTGCATTGAAAAATAACTCTTATATTATATACAAGGGGGCACCCAAATGAACTGGAGATCTCTCAATTTACTAGAGATTTCCTCTATGATGGAAAAACGGGATGTTTTTCTCTATTTCGATATGTGATTTTCTTTCAAATCATCGTTCGACACAAATCACCTACAATAATAATTGCAAATAAAACCATACACTGAAATACAACTACTTTGGAAATTGAATATATAACGAGATTGATATGTACATGGGTATATAATCATTTAGCGGTAATATGCTAGTATTTTTGCATTTCTCTATACACATCTTAACCATGAACCCACCAAAATGTATTGATATATGTTGTGAAGTAAGTGACTGCGAACAAAGATAACAAATTAATAGAAAATACATAACACAAAGATTTATAGTGATTCGAGCGTAATATCTACATTTACTCTCCAAGCCTACACAAGTGAAATACATTATTCAAGGTGGAGAATATAATTACAGGGTTACAGAGTTATTATGGAACATTGGAACACAAACCCTACTCTCCCTCTAGATAAACTAGTATCTCCTAGCAGCTATTTTGTGTTTGAACAAGTTTACGGTGGCAGGGAACATGAGTATTTATAAGTACAGATTCCTAAATACATAAGGGAACCAATCTTGATATGGTAAAGATATCCAAATCCTAATCCATCTCAAACAGAATATTTCCTATCCAAATCGAATACTGATAAGGATAAATCTAGTCCAACAAAAAAATAATATATACACCATATATTTATCATACCTCACTCGAACCAATGTGGGGCAATTGAGTTTGTCAATCCGAACAATATCGATTCTTCATTCCATCAAGGAAAATAAACATGGAAAAACTAAACAAATATAATTATTGATACTAAAACGTTAGAGAATAGATGTGCGGTAGAAAATTTAATAAAATATGTATAGTGGTCCCAACTGACTCTTATGTAAACATTTCACATCCGAGAGAACAATTTATCAATTTTCAAATATACTCCAATAACTTGTGAGTTGTTGGGTTTCAAAATAAGCATGCAGAACTAAAAGAGTAAAGTGCGGAAAGCAGTAAAAAATACAAGGGTTTTTATAGTGGTTCGGATGCCAGAAGATCTTATGTCCACTCTTTGATCGCCAGATGGATCGAAAAACACTATAATAGAATTACAAATGATATCACTGGTCTATAACAGTCGTGGGAAGCTCCGATATGCACATCCAGCAAGTCCACTTGGTTCAGCTCTCTTCAGGTTGATTGACTTTACCACGAACGCATCGCTATGCCTTTCTCACTGGAATGATTGGTGTGAGTTTAAGTTTATAACAAAACGTAGCAGTAGTTGGTTGTGTGAGTCGGTTTGTGAAAGGAGTTCAGAAACTGGTCACCGATTCACCTTTGGAACATAGTGGACTCTAAAAAAAACTCTAGAAAAAAGTGGTAAAAATCTCGTGTTCTTCGACACAAATAATTGACTGAAGACTATAAGATTAACTACGATGAGAAACAAACTCTATAGAAATCAGTAGCTTTAGCAGCATCTTCAGCAGCATATAAAACTAACATATGAAGAGCTAACATTAATTTTTTACAATAATAAAACAGTAAATAATAAACTTTAAAAAATGGAAAACCAAGTACAGTAGAAACTCTATAAATTAATACTCGATTAATTAATAAACTCTTTAAAATAATAATTTTTGTCGGTCCCGACTCGGGGATAGGGTGCTAAATTAATAATTCGCTAAAATTATAAGATAATACATTTTTTATAATTTCTATAGGTCTCATATAAAATATAAATTAATAATTTCATAAATGCGTACATATTACATGAATAATTTATGTATACTTCTTGAAAAATGACTCAATTGTCGTTTGTTTTTTGTTGAAATCAGTTTCAACTTGAATCCCATCTCTAATTCAATCTCTCATATAATTATATTATTAATGTCCATAAATTGAGACATTGAACATTAAGAATATAATTATATGAGAGATTGAAGGACTCTTCCAAATTAGGTCCTCATTTGATGTACAAAAATTAAATAGAAGTTTGAAAGGTAAGTGAATTGAATATTTTATTATAAATTAATAAAATATTAATTAATGTATAAATTAATAATTATTAATTTATAGTTTAATTAATAACTCTTTTAATTAATAAATTCTTGAGTTCCCAAAAGTATTAATTTATAGAGTTTATACTGTAATTATGAAAAATAACAGCAATAAAAAGTTAAAAAAGGTGCCCTCACGCAGGATCGAACTACGGACCTTCAGTTTACAAGACTGACGCTCTACCACTGAGCTATAAGGGCTTCTTGTTGAGTGGCTTCCTATGACTCTTTATAAAACTACATAAATAATCTTATTACTCCATATTTATGTTATGGGTGAAAGTGGATGTATAATTGAATCAATTGATTGAGTTGTGGAAATTCGTATCAGGAGAAATGGCGGCGACACCGCGATTGGAGATCGAGAAGCTGAGCGTCGAGCAGCTGAGGGCGCTGAAAGAGCAGGCCGATCTCGAAGTTAATCTACTCCAAGACAGTCTCAACAACATCCGCTCCGCCAATGCTCGCCTCGAGATCGCCTCCGCCGCCCTCCACGACCTCTCCCTACGCCCCCTAGGTCTGCACTCCGTTACTTTACTTTCGATTGGACTTTCACACTATGTCTGTTTGATGCTTACTTTTAACTATTTGTTTTGTCAGGGAAGAAGATGCTGGTGCCGTTGACGGCGTCGCTTTACGTCCCCGGAAAGCTGGATGACGCGGAGAAGGTCTTGGTGGACGTCGGCACCGGTTATTTTATTGAGGTTAAGCCACCAGATTCCCATATTTCCTCTGATGAATACATTGTCGTTGGTGTTTTTTTTCTTTTAATAATAAAAATAGAATTGTGTGAATATTTTTGGAGCCCTAAGTTTTCTTTTAAGTTGCTTAATTTGTGTGGTTTGTACGTTTAAGTCATATTCCTGCTGCTTTGCTTCTGCAACTTGCTATGTGTAGCCTAGGATTATTTTGAATATGATGTCGTTTTGCTGAATTCATGAGGCTTTTGTATCATACTGTCTGCTGCTGTTCCAGCAATTCAAATAAATATGTATCTTGTTGTAAGCTACTCTACTTGCAGTCGAGTTTATGCATCTGAAATATGGATAACGAAGGCTAATAATTCAAGAGCTTTAGTGTGTTTATAGTTAGGAAATTGAACTCAATGTTAATGGTTCAGCACTGTACGTATGGATTATGATGGTACATTTGTGAGATGTAAGTTAAAGGAAATGGTAAATTAACATTTTGGAGCTTTAGCAATGAAAAAAAGGGAACATTTGGTTTCCGGAGTCAAATGGGAATTGGGAAAACATCAACATTGTGCGTTAATTTAATAGCTACATTGTTATGATTTTCATATGAACCCTTGATAACAAATGGTTCTTCACTTATAAGCCTAAGGTGCTGCTTCTTTTGGTTGATTTTCTTCACTAAGGAGTCTCGTATGCATCTTAACAGAAATATGAGTCGTAATAATATAATATCAATCCACAGGGACTAGAACACAACTCGATATGGACTCAACACAACCTTATGCCAAGAGGACTGTTGACTCTATCACTCTTCATTCTTTACTCTCCCCCAATAGTCAAACCCAATATTTTCAGGTGACCACCGATTAGAGAGCCGAACATGATGTTTTCGGTGCCCAGCGCTTAAACACCGGTTAGGTGGCCGCCTCAGCCTCGTTTTACATCAATGCTTATGAGGGAATACTTGATAATTTGTCAAATCTTTCCTTCTCTTTTGAAAATTCATTTTGGATTATTATTAATACTTCATTGTTTTAAATTGGAATACTAGCCATGGAATCCCATATTTTCTCAGTTGAGGACACTTATTTAATTTGTCCTGTTTTGCTTGCTTACGAAAACATTTGTCCTGTTTTGCTTGCTTACGAAAACACAAAAAAACAACTTGAACTGTGCTTGTGGTTGAGAACTAAACAGTAGGCCTAGTAACAAAAACTGGTGCTAACCGACTTCTCTGTTTCTAGTCCCACTGCGAGAAAAGTCACACATCTGAAGTTTTCTCGGATGAATTTCCTTTTTTACGCAATTTCCTCCGTTTTTCTCTGGTTTTTCCGTTTTCACATGATTTACCCAAAAACAAATAACGATAGCAAAGACAACATAAAATCCAGATAAAAATGAAAACAGTATAAGCTTCATTTATAATCACATCATACTAGAATGATCCTTAAAAATCCGGCAATTTCACCGTTTACCATAGTCCTTTTCCCACAATCTCAAATTTATCTCGTGGCCTGAAGGAAATATTAATAAAACGATATAAATAAAATTTACATTCATATATTTTTTATAGATGGGAAAATGTATCAATTAATGTTATGTTGGCTTGAAAATTACTAAGTATTGTAGCAAAATTGCCTGACAGATATTTTGGTTTTAAAATAGCAAATGTGTCATAAATTTGTGTCTAATGCCATCATATTTAATAAACTATTAGAGGTTTTCTATAAAAAGTAGTTTGTCAAGTTGGTCTAATGTTTTATGTTCTGTTTGGGAGAAGTACTTTTTTCTGGCCAGTAATCCTACCAGCAATAAACCTGATAATGTTGTCTGTCGATATATTACAATTATGTACTCTTTGTCATCATCTGGTGTTGCATATTTCTTGAGATAAAACCCCATATGTATTCTTTTGAGTGGATGGTTCAGACATGCCTTTGATCGTATAACTTTGTTGGTTTAAATTCTAAGTCTGCTGATGTTTCCAACTAAGCAGAAGACTATGATGGAAGGCAAAGATTACTGCGAGCGCAAAATTGCTTTGCTCAAGTCAAACTACGACCAACTTCTTGAGGTATATTTATAGCACATCATTTTTCAGAATGTTAATATCTGGTATGCGATGATTATGGGAACTCTTTTACTTTAGATTTACTAGATTTTTTTTTATTACTTTCATCCATGTGGCTTCTAGATAGAAAATTCTCCTCTTTATTCCGTATTCATTTTATCTTAGCTTAACCTTGTTTTTCTAAATTCGATGTCAGCTCCTAAAATGTATTCAGCCATTTCTCTCACCCATGCAACGCCAATATTTTCATCCTTAAGAAACTTAGGTGATAAGCTAGTGCAGTGGATATATCTCAGGCAAGAAATGTCACTATCAGGACATTCTTTTAACTCTGACCCTAAAGATAAGTGTCTATAAACTAAAAGCGTGCCTCTAGGCTACTGCAGATGTTCAAGAAAATCAGGCCATTAGGTTAAAATTGCAATATTGGATATCTAATAAACAATATTTATTCTCCTATGGCTTTCGTTCGGCTATCATCATTTTATGTAAAATATTTTTTTAACTAAGATTAGATAAGGAATATTTCATTTTAGAATTTGCAGAAAATTGGCTAATGTGCTCTTAGCTAATTATCCTCTTGCTAGCACATCCTACCCTTGCATTTCCCGATTTCATTGTCAAGGTTATACATTACGTTCTGAAGGTGAGACACAGAGCACCCAGACATACTTAACAGTTAACGTTTAAACAAAAATTAAAACAAAGCTAAAGTTTCTAAACATTTTGTCTGTGTTTGAATAAAGATTTCAGATTGTAAGTGGACAATGGAAGCATGTCATCAAGAAAGAAGAATAGTGTTATATCTGAACAATTTGAAGTGTAGTTGTGTTTTTAGTCACCCTTATAATTGGCTTCATGCTCATATAGCTATAATAAAATGCAGGTGACCACTAAAAAGAGAGGTGTAGCAGATGAAGCTGGGGCGATTTTACAAGCAAAGTTGAGGCAGTTGGCCCCCCAAGGCCAACAGTAGTAGTCTGCTAGAATATGGACACGACAGCCAGCTCTGCATTTGTTTCTCGTGATAAACATTCCAGTTTATTTTGTTTGGCTTGTTCAATTCGTTTGTGACAGATTTCGATTTGACAAAATCCTTCAATGTGGAGTAACATGGTTCACTACATACAAAAGTATAAGTATCTATGAAATTTCTGGTAAACTAACAATCAAGCTTCGCTAGGAATTACATTAAAGAAATGATAGACTTCTTCCTCATCGATGACCCCCACATCTGTCGAGCATACGGAACAGCTCACACGTTTGAATGTTTCATCAGCAGCAGCAGTTGGATTTGCTTCTCTTCTGTTCCTCTTCCGTTTATTTCCTGGTTCCGGCACGGCCGCTTTTATCTTACAATTCACAACGAACATTGCTCGGTATTGGGTGGTGTATTTTTCATGCCTACAATTGAAAGATTTCCAAAGTTTCTATGTTAGAGAGTTGAAGGATAAAATATATTGGAAATTTCTAATAAAGTAAAGATTATCATGGTTGCTAGGTGACATGAATATCAAGTAAAGCACATTCACACAGAAAGAAAGCAAGAACTAGAAGTGATGATTGACAACTTCATTATCTGATCATTGGTGGAAGCAGATGGAAGACATGTTTATATGACCGGAAAAAGCTTGTAAATGTTGACAAATGACATGACAAGAAAGTGGAAGTTATGAATGGCATAATATTTGCAGCATGCATATATAACTCGAATAATCTGGAGAATAAAGCAACCACCATCTTCTATTTTAATGAGGGTGTTAGTAAATAGTATGCGTTAGCCCTTACACCGCCTACCCCGATCAATCAAAATCTTAAACATCCTTAATGCGTTTTGTTTACATTACTCTAAGCAACCACATCTAGCATGCTTTCTTCCCCACACGGCGCTATGGATGGTCCTTCTCTATCACCCCCGAAGCGCATTTGCGGAACAAGGTGGACATGTTTTCTCTACAGAGCTCATCTTTGTACAAAGATATAGAGGTGGCTTTTTCATTTTCTGAATGCCATCATCAACCCATAAAGAACAGAGTCCCCTAATTTTTGCTCTCACCATTTGTCATGAAAAGCAATAAGGCAGTCGGGAGGGGTATTCAGTAGTCATGAACTTGGAAAAGGATTAGGGAAAAAGAACTACATGCAAATCATATCTATATTCATGCAGTGAATTCAAAAGAGATAATAACTGGTAGAATGATAGTGCAAAAAGTAGAATGATAACAGCAGGTATAATAGTAAAACCCACCAATGTCTATGCTGTTGAATCCTATACTATCAATAAGCTAGAACCAAGTTCTCACTCACTAATGGAGGGATGCATTAGGAGTGATTTTAGAGTTAAAATGATACTATCATCAAGTCTGAAATAAGTGCAAGTAATTTAAGGGGCAGAATCTGTATACTTTTGGAGCTGAAGAAACACAATCAAATATCAGCAGCTAACAAAAGCTGAAAAACATATGCAGTCATGATGATAGTCACCTCAAGAAGCAAGCTTTTCTGTGAGAAACTAATATTGTGCATCCATCACCTAATGCTCTCCGACCATGCCATAGGTGTAATTCGTATGAGAAACTATCACAACACAAGGGTTAATTGTGAAGACCCATTCAAACCAATTTAACCAAATATTCTGCATTCATCCCTTGTGCTCTCACACCATAGCCATAGGTAATTCGTTTGAGAAACTATCTCACGGGCTCAAACCAACAAACAAAGAGTGGAATCAAACTACATGGAATGCAGAAAACACGCATTATAAATTTGGGATACTAAAAAAAGGATAACCAATTAACAATAGTCTCAAATTGCTAAAACCCCAACAATTTCTACAAAGTCAAAGGACTTGAACTAATACATGGAAACTTGCAGAAGCATTAGGAAGATGAAGCAAACGTAAATGGGAGAAAAAGCGCATACCTCTGGCAATCCAAACAAAGGGTAGTAAAACAAGCAGGGCAGCTGAGCACAGCGTCGGAGGTCCGGCCTCGTCGCTGTCTTTGAGCCCATAACTCTTCCTTTTCATCAAGTTTTGGGTCGTAGAATTCCGGCTTCGAGCTGTAGTCAATCTCATCATCATCCGACACTATAGCAGCCGATGATACTAAATTAGGTTCTGAATAAGAAGAAAAACACGAGCAAATCCACAAATTGGGAGAGAGAGAGCCTTCTGCGTTCACCTGTTTGCTGAGAATCGCGATTTGGGGAACCTTCTACTTGAGTTTTTTCATTCATTTTTTGAATGTTGGAACTGAAGGAGGAAGGAGAAGGAGAATTTTTATTGGAAAATTATATAATTACTCCATTTTGTTAATGTATTGTGATTATTATCTCCAACTTTTTTATATTATGAAACTTATCTTAATATTTACTTTTATTAATTAGAAATAACATCAATTTTAACTTCAAAAAATAAACATTAGGCTAAAAACTACATAATATAAAAAAGTTAGATAAATTTTCATAATTTGTTAATTGAAGTATAATTCACTTTAAAAAAAGTTGAAAAGGTTAATTTCAAAATTGAATTATAGGGGAAAATTCATAGGTTTTACTTAAAAAAATTTACTGGGTTTTTAGCTTATTTTAATATATTATGGTTTGCATTTATTTAGAAAAAAATTGAAAATTGTATATGTAAATGACACTTTCATAATCTCATGCAAGTTAGTATTTAATTATATATATAATAGTTTTATTAAAAGTGTTTTTTCTTTTTGTCTATTTTTCTTCATATAATAAATCCCATAAATAATTTTAGTTTCAAAACCCTAATTTTCCTCCCACCTCACAGTTTTGTCGATGCGGGCGCACATTGAGATCGATTCGGCGATTCCATATATTCTCCCCCAACCAGATTTCTTCCTGCTGTATTGCCCTAAATTCATCGAAGAATTTATCACACACGACGACGACGTAGCTGAGCTGCGGTTCAGCCAATCTAAGGTAAACCTTCCCCTGTTCATAACTAATTTTTCTACGAGCAGCATTCTATGAGTCCGGAGATTGAGAGATTTGTACATACGCAATCTCTCACAATTCTAATTCTGTTCTTCTTCATAATCAACTTGAAAACCCTACTCCGTTTGGAGCATAGTTGTGAGAAGCTGTAGTTGTATAAAATCAAAATTCTGAACCAACTGTTTCTATCTTTGCGTATCTATTGTTGAATATTAGTGTTGTGGTTGTGGCAGTCGTATTGACTGTTGAGGATGAAGATATCGGGAAGAGTTGTGTCCAAAAAGCCTATCTCGTTGTCTCGAGCGGCGAAGCTCATCTCCCGGTTCGCGGCGGTGGAGAACGGCTCCTCCCCTGCTGTGTCGATGTACTTGCAGCGCAGCTCCGAGGCGTTCAACCAGTTGGTTCAATTCCACTCCGCGAAAAAGAGCCTTCATAGGGATAAGGATTCTGAAAACATAATGGTGGAGAGCGAGTTGACGAATTTAGACGAGAGCAAGAAGAAGATGAGGAGGAAGAATAAGAAAGGAGATGAGGCGAAAGGCTTTAAAAAGAGTAGAGTTGATTCATGACGGCGCTGTTGTACTAGTTGATTGCCTAAGAGGTGAGTGAGAAGACATTTTGTGTGCATTATTAGAGTTGTTTTTGCATTCTTGACATCAAAATTACCTTCGAGTTTCATTTCCAATATATTTATCCTATATTACCCAGAACTTATATGGGATACGAAACGAACTAAACTATTATTGAGTTAGTTGAATTCTGATTAGATAAAAATCTCTGATCGCTTTTTTCAGTGAAATATTTTAGTAAATGAGTTAGTTAAATTTATCGTTTATTGTATTGGACTTGCAGATCATGTATAAGTTTGTTAATTAAGGTTGGTTCCAAATATAAAAATATTAATATTGTAATTTAAAAGTAACAATTATGGACTTTTAAATTGTTTTGTTAGTTATAAAGAGAATATATTTAGGTGAAAATCCAAATTTTAAATAAATGAATTTCCATTAAAATAAAAAAGATGCTCCGGAATAGTTTACCTTTGATCAAAAGATGATGAGTCAAAACAGGAAACTGAAATGATGAACCAAAATTTTGATAGATTGAGAAAATATGTGATATTGTGAAAAAAGAAATATTGTGATCGTATATACTCCCTCTGTCCTGCCAGATTAGTCCATATTTCCATTTTCGTCTGTCCCACTAGATTAGTCCACTTTCCTAAAATGGAAAAAAAATCTCCTCACATTAATAAAATATTAATTCCACTATACTCGCAAACATTGGTTTCTGTGCCGAAACCAAAATGGAAGTAAACAAACAATTGAGTCTGTTGAAGACATCCAACCAACTAACAATATTGTTGAGAAAGAGGCGGAAATGGAATGGATGATGCTAACTAACATTGAAAGTGAAACCCTCCTGCACAAATATAATCAATCCATTTCAAACTGTCTGCTCAAGATTCGCATTCATTTCAGACTTTACCTATCTAAATGAATTCTCATGGATCACATATCCTTCAACAAAATATGATTGATACATACATACATCCTACAAATTTCATTCTCTATACTTTTTCTACTACAATTTTCAATTATTTACACCACATTATGTTCTAACCAATGGAGCTGCTAACCAAGTTGCTATATTTGTTTTGTTTGTATAAATTAACATTTTCTCTTCAATTAATAAATATTTCGTATAAATAGTAAAAAAACATTTCCAACTCCATAATTAGTTCTAAGTTTCTTCAAATTCATTATTAAAAAACGTGTATCCACAAAATATGGCAAGAAAAAGGCAACTACTGCAAAATTAAAAAATAAAAAATAAAAATTACAGATTGATTGGAAGTTCCTTCTCCAAACTAAATAAAATAAAAAATATATATATTTAGTCTGTAACCAACTCACTACATGCGCATGTATATACAAAAGAAAGATGCACGAGTGAGTGAGTGAATTCCATTTCCTCCCAGCCAGATAAGCTCTTTCCCATTTCCCCTTCTTAATAGAAACCAACAAAATGAAAGGGACATAAATGGTCAACCTTTAGAAACAAAAAATACTCTTCAAAGCAAGATTTGGACAATTACAGTATATCATCCATCTCACGGGGACTCAGTCTTCATTCATTCCCAGGTAGCCGAGATCATTGAGTTGGCGATACCTGATTCCTCAAAGGTTGCATTGACATTGAAATCCAAACTTCTTGATGCACCGGGAATGGCTTGGGTCAAGCGAAATGTTCGTTCACCGTCTTCCTTCAGCTCAGAGGAGCAGAATGACCATAATAGCTGTTCCAAATGCACAATTACAGGATATCAAATTTCTATCAACATCATATGACAGCGACACAAGTACATTTCATCCTAGGTGTGGTGTTAGAGAAACTGCAAGAGAATGAATACTCACCAACTCAATCAACCTCATGTTCAATCCAAAAGAAATAGAGTTTCAGAGGAAGGCAGAGTAGTCAGGGCCACGAAAGCTGGAGTTTCAAAAATAGCTAGGCTTCACTATGGAACTAGTATTCAATCGGTTTTGCATCTTAGTTTGCACTATGTACCATGATCATCTTCAGTAATCATATAGAATATTTTTTTTTTCTTTATGCAGAATATACACTAATAAACGAGTCTTAAAAGATGAAGATGCATCACCAAATTGTTCCATGACATTCACAAGACACTTGTATTTCATGCTAGAGTCTAGGCACAGGTTGATTCGGGGATTTGGATTTAGAAAGAAAAATAATAGGACCAAAGAAGCATAGAATTTCAAGACCTAGATTTCTGGGGTTCTCTACGGAAAATAATGAGAAAAACACAGGAGAAACAGTGATGTACGTGCGTCAGGAGGAGACCATGCTTTGCAGGTTAATATTTTGAATGTGTTTTTCTACAAAATCTAGGCATTCTCTGACAAGGGTCTTACTTGGCTGACTACAATTCTTGCTGCAATATCTAACAGTAAGCTCCTCAATCACTAGGACGAGTGCAGAAATCACACGGGGAAGTGATAGCAAGATTCAAAAGAGAGAGAAAATCAAATTTCAGTAATGCCAGTAGTCAGAACATTTACCTGAAGTGGATCAGTGCGAAGGAAGTTCCTCTGGATTCTGCGCCCATCAGGAAGACGCACTCCGACCTTGCAAAGCAGATTCCTATCACCTTTGGGCTCTTCAGGCAAAGGTAAATAAGCTGGTCTCTTGACTTTCACCTCAACGGCATCATCCACTTTGTCGGGGTCACCTCTATCAATTTTCTTGTGATTATCCATAGAGATAGCCAACGCTCTTTGCAAGTCTTCATCAATCTCATTATTGTTATCCACAGCCACTGAAGCATTTATAACAAACATCATTAATTACATCAGATCAGTGTTTGTTTTATGCAATATTTTCAAGTATTATAGTAATAGCTGTGTAATTAATACTAGACCAAAAATTAGCTAACAATGTAGCTACAAGTGTCCAATTGAACTCGACACTTCAGTTTGTCATACTGTTACTGTTGGCTGATCCTATAGTCATGGACACAATATCCTCAACTGAGATAGCCAGTATTCTTTCTCTTACAATTAGACAACAAACTATGCAGAAAAATGTTGACGAGTGGGAACTATTGAACAAAACACTAAGTCAGGAAATGACAACCTCCATGGCACATTCTAAGAATTAATGAGTGGTTAAGTGATGAAATCATGAAATAAATTCTTCAGTTTATTAATTATTGCTGGCTAATATCAACCTATGGGAACTCAAATCCGGCTAAAATTCTAATTTCTCTTCATGCCTTTATCTTCCCCATGTACTTCTTATCACTACACAAAAACAAGTTATTAGTTAACAGAAGTAAACTCACCCTACAAAACTAATTAATGCTAAGAGGCTGTGTTTCACGATAGTTTTTAGGGCACCGAAATCAAATTGAAACTAGACAAGGGAAAAGGGTATGATCAATATTAAAGTTCATTCTTGTTTACTTTGATTAGATGATAAATAGTAGTTCAAAAGAGATCTTTGTTAAGTCAATATCATCAAGTTTCATTCCACAAAACAACCAAATAGAAATTTCATGAAAGATAAGAACATAAACAAAGAGAAGTGCTATTTGTAAAGTTAAAAAAAATATCTATTTTTTATTCAACATGCATCAACAATATTTTTTATGATACATGCTCAATTGAATACTAATAAGTGATTTGCACGCGGCAAGCAGACATTAGAAGTAAAAGTAAAACCTGGACTTTGTTTAACATGTGGAGTAGGAGACGGTGAGGTTTCTCTTGGTCGTTTATGAGAGCGACTGACATGATAATCTGAGGGGCTGCCATCCATGAATTGTAGCAGATCCTTGAACAATGAAGATAAATGGTTGAGATCACAAAATCATAAGAACAATTTCACCTTTTAGTTGAAACTTTGAAGTGCTCCATGGGAGTAAACATGGATTCATTTTTGCAAGAAAAATACTTAGAAAAGAAACACATGAAAGGTTCAAATACCTCAAGCAAATTTTGTGGTTGAACCATTCCACGCCAACAACGCATTTTCTGACCTGTTACTGGATCAATCACCAAGATAACTGGAATAGAGTCTAGTTTGTAGTAAGTACAAACTTTGCTCCCCTCTTCTGTATCATCATATACCTAAAGCAGATTAAACACCTTGAAATTAACAATTAAAATAGAAAAGTCATCAAGGAAAATAGCTTCCAGTATTGCATTTCCTCAGAAGTGAAGTAATAGATTCCTACATACACTCCCAGCATTTGGTACTGATAATATTACAGGAGAAAGTAGAAGAGTGCTAATGGGCTTGATATATAAGATATCATAAAAATTAATGCCCTTTCTAAACTCATAAAATAGAGCCACCACCATACATCATCTGCATAACAAAGAGACTTTTTAATAGTGAACTTGAATGAGAGATTTCCTCCTATATTTCAGAGCTCGGACTGCAACTTCAAATTCGTGTCCTTCTCATCAAAAGCAAAAATAGTCGATGTAAAAGGATCACTCAAGGGGCATCATTAAGACTATAAAGATAATAGTGTCAGAACCTCTTGATACATAAAAAGCACAAGCTTTGGCATCGTTGATTATCAAGCATAAATTAAAACAAACATGTAATGGAAAGGCAATAGGACAAAAGTAAAGCAAATGTAAACCCAGTGATTCAGATTACACGATAATACAAACCTGCCAGAAGACGAAGTATGTCTTGATAGTCTGAGCAACAGCATCATTTGCCCAAGTGTCACGGTTAAGCTTCAAAACAGAAATTAAAGTTTAGAAGGAGAGAAAGAGAAACACAGGGAGGAGCCAAGGAGGTGATATAAAAGTGAGTAGCCAAGTACCATATGGGAGCTAAATTCCTTGGTGGACTGCATGTTGACAAGGAGCCATTTATCCTGATTTCTTGCATTATCTTTAGCCTGCAACACCCCGACATCAGATAAACAATCAAACCATGAGCATATTAACTATTCAAGAAGTTCCAAGCACCAGGTTCCGAGCAACTCAATGGATTATATTTTCCATTACATTTATCCAGTATATAATTTGTTGAAGTTAAAGATCCCACCAAACAAAAAATGATGGCATGTTAACATCTCATTTTAAGCTAGTTTAATCTTGTCCACTCCAGCCATTGATGTTCAGGATGAGTTGGCACTGACTTTTCTCTTTTGCTTAAAACTTTAATCCAGTCATTGTATCTTCACTGTGATTTCAGTTCAATAACACAACACTACCAGTTACTAAAAATCTAATCATTACCACTCAAAATCAATTAGACCGAGTACCAAAAGTTTTTATGGCATGCCAATAGCTGAACCCTTGTACCGAGAGGGTTGCAAAATGATGTTAAAAGGGAAACTGGGTTAACACAGCTCTCAAATCCCCCTGCCCACCCCATCCAAAGCAAATAAATACCAAAGATTATAAATAGATCACAACATTGTCACCTTTTCAAAGGGTCCATGGTACATTAAAGGAAATGGAGGACGATATAAAGAGGCAAGATTATCCTGAGCTTTATCCGCAACAGAAGAAGATGAGCCTTGTTCTACTTCCCAGACTCCAGATCGCTTCATTTCCTCCTGAAAATTGCGGAATGGAACTACCGAATGAGTTCCTTGAGATGAACCTCCCGTTCTTAGTGATCTGCTGGATAAAGCAAAGCATGATTAAATAAACTGTACAATTTTTAGCTAATTTTATTAATACATTGTTTTTACCCAGTAAATGAAAACCTCCAAATAAACAAGTCGATAGTAAAAACTTGTGAAGAATAGTTATATCAATTGTATAACAATAAATTACCTTCCTAATGAAAATGCCGGAATATTAGTAGTATATTAGACTAATAAAACTACCAGATTAGCAACCAGAACATGAACATTGTTCAATAATAAGCTAGAAAAGGATAGTGAGGTTTTAAAAGTAGCAAAGGAAGTTCAAACAATCAAGAATAAATGAGACAAAATTAAGTTTACAGGAAACATTAAATCATAACAAATAAAACAAATTACGATACTTTAAATGGAGAATGAGAAATGTTAGATACCCATAAAACATAGGACTGTCATAAAGAACATCTCGTATCACAGGTAAAGGCGCACGGACACCATCTGTGTCATCTTGTCTAACATCCTGGCCACCCAAATCCTTCTCTAAATCATGTAGGGGCAAATCATTTTCCAATGATTGAGAATATAGTGGAGGTTGATTCGCCCTGCCTTCATTTCCAATGAAAAAGAGTTGAACAGCTTCATCAAGCTTCCAGCTAGTAGCCTGGGCGATGTGATATTTAACATTAAATTTCAGAAAAAAATAGTCCTTCTCCGAGATGTAAGAAAGAACATGAATAAAACAAATCAATGTACCGAGCATAAACCAACATGAGATAGAGAGTCAAATAACACAATGTAGTCTTAAAATATGATTACAATCAGATCCCCTTCCAATATTCTTTTCCAATTTTCAAGAAACAACAAATTTCACTAAGGAGAAGAATTACGGGAAAAAGAGTTATCCCTAAATATAGTTACACCATCAATACAAAACAACTCCACCCTACATTTAGTTCTAATGCATAATAGGATTTAAACTCATCATAATTGGAAGCCACCAAGCTACTCTAAAGTCTAAACTTAAACCTATGAAACATCTATTCTAACAAATCCTTAAAAACCCTTCTGTTACTTTCATCTCAAAGAGACCAGCATGATGTTGAAATAATTATACCCCCACCAACACACGCACAGACACAAAAATATACGTGGCCTAAATTCAAATTGAAGGAATGAACATATATGATCCAGGTCATATATGATGATGATGATGATTGTGTTGTGAGGAAAAAAAAATATATAAAATTCCCTTAATCTAGTTCACTTAATAAAATAAAAACTACAACTTTACATCTATAAAGTTCAGCACAAATCTGCCGGTTTAGAAATACGTTGGTCTGGCTTAAGATAAGAGTGGCTTAAAAGAAAATTCTGAAAGTATCTGATATCCCATCAACAATTAATTACAGTTACAGATACGGACTTTCTTGTTCTTTTTTCCAGGAAATAGTTCAAATTATTACTTTGTGTCTTCCTCAATCTCACATATTAGACAGGCAAATAAGCTTTCCTATGCCTCGCATCAGAATCATAGTTTATAACTACCACCCAGAAAGAATCTTGAATAAACCATGAAGGTGCATTCCTCAGCAGAAAATAGAATTAAAAAACACAACTTTAGCTGGGGAAAGGTAAAGGCTTCAAGGAGCGACATTGCAATGTATGATACATGAATAAGCAGACTGAGTGAGGCAGTTCGGCACCTGGAATTTGAAATTAATGAAGCGAACATACCTGGAGGAACTGGCGAGCTGTGTCGGCGGTTTGGCCGACGGCAATCTCCAGAAAGGAGGAAACCATACTCTGCTGATCCACAGCAGATACAGCGCTCTCCATTGATGGTTTACTGATTTTGCAATTTAGGTTTTTGGAGAATGGGAGAGATGTGAATATCAGGAGTTTTTCTTGAGAGAGAGAGAATTGTACAATGAATTTTCCTTTTTTTTCCTTTTAATTTAATGCATCAATTAAGTTTTTTTTTTTTAAAAATAAACATTTCAAATTTATAACCTCTAAATTATAAATAAGATAGACGTATAATAAATCGTTAAACAGACTTTTTCTATCATATATATTATATATTCAAATTTAGATACATTCATATCAATTTAAATTATCTGTATAATTTATTGGAATAATTATAAATCATAAATTAACTTTAGATATACTCAAATTAATTGAGATTAATTATATAATTAAAAGTTTATAATTTTAAAAATATATATTTGTTCCATTAATTAAGTATTTTCTTTTTGTTTTTTCCCCTCAAAAAGATAATAATTATAGTATTCCATTTGTTAAGTTTTTAAAATAAATAAATTTTGTTTTTCTCCTTCTTTCATTTTCAATGAGTTTTTTTTTTACATCGGATTATTTCCCTTCTATTGGAGTTTTTTCAGAAAAATAACTCTGAATTATGGCGTGCGAATATGATTATGGGGTGAGTCACGTTATTACACAATTGTTTTATCGACTTATTTTTTAAGATCATTCGATACTTTTATTGCTATTTTACCAACATATTTTAAGATGACTTTATTTTTTATAAATATAAGTTACGTTTTAAAGATCAAGTCTTATTTCTTGAATGTATAGTGAACATGATGATTAATAATCTGTATTTATATATAGAGTTGCGTTCAAATCTGAACTAAATACCATGAATGAACAATATCTTATTTTATTACCATTGATTTGTTTGATCCAACTGTTGATAGCATGACAAGTGGCATGATTGACTTTTATTTTTTAATTAACGAGGGGCATTAAAGGTACATTACATGTGGTGGTTATAATTAAAGTTGCTTGAAAATGGAAATTTCCTATATTCATGGAAATTTAATATTAAAAAAATCTTTACAAGATTTTTAGTTGGTAATCATATTTTTTACTATAATATTCATTTCTTCATCTTGATTATTTTGATAGTTCCTCTATTCACGCATAATCACTTAAATATAATAATTTCAATATGAAATCAATGCTTATTCAATGTTATTGGACATTAATTTCTCCAATTTTCTGTCTCTCTTCTCTTAATTTTTCAGAGTTCATTTTTTCTTCATTTGCCGTTTTTCTTTTTGTGTCCGACCGTGAAGATGGAGAGCACTAGAGTTAATCATCCAGGTATATTTTGATCTTTATATATGTTGTTTTCCTTTTTTTTTTTTCACTCACTAGTTTTTTTTCGCTTTGAATTTAGGGTTCATGAACTGTTTTTTTTAGTAAGTGTCGAGTGTAGGGATGTCAATCGGGCTAACCCTATCGGGCTGCGGGCTATTCGGTCCGGGTTGAATCGGGCTGAATTTTTATCGGGCTAAAAATTCTTGAACCTAACCCTAACCCACCGGTTTTCGGGCTGACCCGTCGGGTTGGCAATATTTACGAGTTTATTTTTGTAAAGATTTTCTTAAAATATTTTAACAACCCCTAAAACAAAATAAAAAAAGAAAATGATGAACCAACATAAATAAAAGACATCAAATATCAATATCTTTGCAAAAAAATAGAGATAAGTGGATAATCATAGTTTGAAAAGGAAAAAAAACATCAATCCTTATATACCAACTAATTTAAGTAATAGAAGTACATTTCTCAACGTATAAAATGATAAAATAATGATTAAAAAAATAAATATAGCTTTCACTTGGGTGAACATAACAACGAGTGGCTAAAGGTTCTTGAAAGGAAGAAATGAGTAGGTACGCTAATTAGGAGAGTGACGAGTGGAAGACAGTGAAAGAGGAAGAAATGAGAGATTTTTCGATTTGAGGGTAAAGGACTACGTCATTGGGAGAGATAGATGAGATTTTGTGTGACGGAAAATTAGGTCTACGAATTAGGTATATAATTAATGGGTATAGCAGGATATAAATAATATTAGAAATAATAAATAATAAATTATTAAACATATTATTAAATATTACCGGACCTACGGGCTGACCCGCAACCCACCGGGCTCAGCCCGTTCGGGCCGCCAACCCGTCGGGTTCAACCCGTTCGGTTAAAAATAATTTCGGGTTGAAATTTTTTTACCCTAACCCGCATTTTAGCCCACCGGTTTCGGGCCGACCCATCGATTTCGGGCTTTATTGACATCCCTAGTCGAGTGGCTACGCAGTGCTGGATGAAGACACGCAGATGATCGAAACGGCCGTCACTTGGTGGATCGCCTTCACGAGCAGATTTCATTATTTTTGTGTCATATGCGATTATCATTGTTATTTTAGATGAGTGTCATTATTTTTTAATAAATGTTTCATTGTTCGAATTCATGTTTAATGGATTGATAATTATTTATTTATTTTCTACATTGTGTGAACTCACTTAATATGTAGCATTGTACGTTGTTTATATTATGATTGTTACCTGTATTACATATCATTTTATCAAAATTATCGTTTTAATCTTAATTGATTTATAATACACCTTTAAGATCATTGTTATCTTTATTCACTATCATTGTACGAATAATTAAAATTGTTCATACATTTAACGATAATATATTAGTGGAAGTTGACAGAATTACCTTACAATGACACACAAAGCCATAAACAATGATAACGATTAACTTAAGATTGTTGAATAAATCGTGGTGTATTTTCTCTTTCCAATTTATATGATAATAATGGAAAAAATCATGGGGGATTTGATTTGGTAACTGAATCTGAAAAATCAGCATGTAGATTTAATTCCATTTCAATTTTTCCGGTTTAGGACTAATTTGCCCTTTCAATGATAGAAGAAGCTAGCAACAATGATAAATGACAACAGAAAATCTGGGACGTCTATTTTCGAAATCAAGGGCTAGATTTTGGTCTCTGTTCATTCATGGACACATGTTCAGCCATGAATGCACCCATATATATATATATATACTAAAATAAGGCCGCAGATAAAATAAGGTAAGTTTGAGTTGCATTAATTGTTCATTAATTAATTAATTAGTTTCCTAGTTATTAAGTGAAACATTCTATAATTATAATTAATAATTATATACTTCTTTGTTTACTTTAATATTTATGACTTAATTTACAATTGATATTTAAAATTAATATATGACAAGTTTATATATTAGTGAATATTCAATCAAATATAGATCATATCTCAATAAATATGAATTAGTAGATTATATACTTTTTACAAATTATTTCTTTTCTCTTTCAATACGATATTTACTTTATTATTTTAGAATAAATTATATTCCAATACATATAATTATGTTTGTGTAAATGATATTTGTTTTATTATAAGTTTGTAATTATTTCTTGAATGGGTATTGTTGGGGCCAGGCCCACGGGCCCAGGCCCAATGGACAGGCCGGCCCATGCAAACAAGTCCAACCCGGAAAACTGGCTCATCAAAGCCAACAAGACGCCAAAACCTGCCTAAGTCAAGACCTCGACATCAAAGGCCCAAGCGCCTCGACATCGAGGAGCTGAACGAGTTGATATCGAGACGGTCCAGGAAGAGAAACCCTAGCTCGCTGGCGGCGCCCGAACGATGAAGCCCTAACCTCCCCCGAAAATCCCGCAACCGTCCCGATATTCGCGGCGAGCCGTTGCTGCTCGACGCTTAGGGTTAGCAGCTTCCTGCCTGCCTCTATCCTGTCTATAAATAGGGGCAGAAAGCTCATTTTTGTATCCATTCGGGTAGAGAAAAACATAGCCGTAACTCAGCCGAATTCTTAAGAAATCTCGTTGTTTTCAGACGCACGACAATATATCGATATTGCTCTATTTATTATCGCTTATCCTTGTTATCTATTTATCGTTATCTCTCCTATTTATCGTCGTTATTTGCTATTTCCTAACAACGTTGTAAGGGCTCCATTTTCTCGTGAAATCGAACCTCAACATTTGGCGCCCACCGTGGGGCGATAATAGAGGCAGGCAGGAAGCTGCTAACCCTAAGCGTCGAACAGCAACGACTCGCCGCGAATATCAGGACGGTTGCGGGATTTTCGGGGGAGGTAGGGCTTCATCGTTCGGGCACCGCCAGCGAGCTAGGGTTTCTCTTCCTGGACCATCTCGATATCGACTCGTTCAGCTCCTCGACGTCGAGGCGCTTGGGCCTTTGATGTCGAGGTCTTGACTTAGGCAGGTTTTGGCGTCTTGTTGGCTTTGATGAGCCAGTTTTTCGGGTTGGACTTGTTTGCATGGGCCGACCTGTCCATTGGGCCTGGGCTCGTGGGCTTGGCCCCAACAATAGCCCCTTTTGGTTGCAGGGTCTGTCCGGGACAGGCCGTGGAATCAAAATTCCGAGTTAAAACTCGATACAGAGTGCGGAAAATCGAGGTGTCCAAGAGACTACCCTCGGGCCCGGGAGGAACTTCCCGAGAGAGTAACTCTGCCAGGGAGTAGTCGGGATACTACTCCTGGTCAATACGAAGGTTCCTGGGGAATGCAAGCGTATGACCGTGGGGGGAATACCGGGGTATTGCCCCGCGGGCTAAAGCGTGAGTCCGGGGGTCACGTGAGTCAGAATCATTCCGGGGAACGTTCTCTTGCATGGAGCGGAGCTCCCATGCGTGCACTCTGTTTGGGCTCTGTAGAGCGCTAGCGGGGCTAGTTATAGCGGATCGTAGGACACCTTGTGAGATCCCAGGGGAGGTCTCACGTTCCCGTGGACGGCGTCGATCGCGTTATACTTCTCCCAGCTGTGAGGTGTTGTTGCTTGAAGTAATCTTAAACGGGTCTATAGAGACTCGTTGAGCGTATCAATGTCGAGGCGCTCTTGCTGGGACTTTCAAAATTTGCCGCCCCTGGAGTGGCACGATTGTAATTTCGGCCAACTTCGGGGGTGAAGTTTGAATGCGAACGGTTTCTGTGTATATAAGCTCGCACGACTTCCACACTTCCTCACTTTCATTTTCTGAGCCTTCGATCAGATTCTCCGATCTCTACTATTCCGGCGACCGCAGTGATTCTTCCTCCGGCAACTGTTCTGACGACCACGACTATTTCCCCTCTGGCGACTATTCCGCGGTTGGGCCTTCTTCTCCTGCTGCTTCACGATCGTTCAGGTAAAGTCTCGGGTTCCCTTCCGTTCTTCTATTATGTTGATTGCTTCCATGATTTATGTTAAATTTACGTGCGATCGAGTCCGCGATTTATGGTTTTGATTCTTGTGATTTTGATTGCTTCCATCTGTCGGGTGCGTGCGTGTTTTGTTCGCGTATCGTTCGTTCGCCTTTAGTTCCCTGTCTTAGGTATGTGACTAATTCGTCGTGGGCTTGATCATATCTGTCGTGCATGCTTTCGGATTTGGTGAGGGATTCGCGATATAGTACGTAATTGGTTTGTCATTTCTCTGTGATGTTCTCTTTTTGATCGGGCTGCTGCAAATATGATGTTTGACGTTGGCTTTTGTGATCGTCGTTCATCTTTTTCCTTGATTGTGTGAGTTGGTTATCATTGGTTGCATGGATGGGTCTGTATGTGTGTTGTTTGCGTCGAACGATCGTTTGTGAGGTCCTTTCCCTTTCGTTTCTTGCGTGCGTATCCTTCGATTTTGTTTTCCCTTTTCTTGCTTTGTGGGGGACCTTCTTCTTTGCCAATTTTTCTTTTTTCTTGGTTCTTCTGTGGCTACAGTTTCCATGACAAGCACTCCGGTTAAGATCTGGGAGGAGCCCTCCTCCTCGTCGAGTTCTAGAGAGTCAGCGGTAAGGAGGTCCCCGCATCGGGAGAATGCCTCTTCGGGCTCTGATGGGGGTCGATTCCCCGGCGAGCAGCCGGTCGTCGACCTTGACCCTGAGGAGATATCGTCGGAGGAGGGTACTACTGAGGCCAGTGAAGGTAGCAGCGACTCCTTTGTCCCAATACGTGTTGATAGGTCCTTTGTGAAGAAGGATTAGATCGATCCAGAAGACCCGGTGCGTACTGATGTATCTCTTGCGACCAAGGATTCCGTGCCGAGGAGCACGAAGGGAGCGGCTTGCCACAAGATGACCTTTACCCTACCTCGAGCTGAAGAGAGGTGTTGTCGACCTCCGCGCCTTGACGACGTGGCTCTCTTTCTACCGGTATTAAAGTACGGGATAGGGTGGCCCCTTCATGCGTGGTTCTGAGCCGTCCTTCTTTCGTACGGGCTAGCTCCCTTCCAATTTGCGCCTATCAGCTGGTGCCACATGTTGGGGACGCTACTCGTGTTTTATGATGCCGGGCTGGGGTACCCGACCCTTCGCGAGTGGCACTATTTATATAGGTTAGTGCGGAACGAGGCCGGCTATTACTTCCTGTCGAAGAGGGACTCATTGTCCGAGGCGATGATTACCAGTTGTAAGCAGAATGATAACTCTTATATAAGAGTTATATTTCTCCTATTTTAGCTTGGTTTAGAGAGCAGTTAACTTGTGTTTCACTCATTATTCGTTGCTTTTGGTCTCGTATTTAGGTGTTAGTGTCTTTCTATGTTTATTTAGTGTTTTAGACTAAATAATGATGTTTTTGGAGGATTTGGAGTTAAAAACCCCGTGCAGGAAATTTTCCATTTCCCAGCCCGAAGCTGAAGCATGAGAAAAGTGATGCTGCAGCATGGCGACCTGGGCAGATTTTAGTCAAATTCGAGTCAAACAGCTGGATGACGTGGGCTACTCAATTAGCTGAGCTGGGAGTCCGAAAATAGCTGAAATTCACCCACTTTTTCCAAGGGCACTTTGGGGAACATTGCTAAAAGAAGGAACCTAGAATTGGGGGAGGTATAAATATCAATTGTTAAAGAGAGAAAAGGTGATTCATTCATTTTAGGGAACACACTTTTGTAGAGAGAGAGAGGAACCAACTGGGGAGAAGGAGTGCAGCTGGGAAGAGAATAGCTAGAGAAGAAGAGAGGATCGAGCTACAACTTGCCACCGAGAGAATTCAGCTGGAAGTCGAGGAATCGTTCCTCTTGCTGAACGATCGAAGGGGGAAACCTTATCTTTGTCCTCTTTATCTTTAATTTTAGTTTTTAATTATGAATCCTAAGTTTTAAGAACTGATTTCAGCTCCACTCTTTGTAAATATGAGCTAAACCCACTTGGCTTGGGCTATGGATGAACTTGCATGTTTTGATTTCATTGTGCGACACTATTGTTAATAGCATGGAGTTGAGCTTTTGAAGGTTTAAATCTTTTAATTACAATCCTTGTGGGAGCTCGTGTTTGTGATTTATGCTTAATCTTGGTTTGGGAAAATTAGGATTATGAGTAGAAACCTCAATTGCTACACTATATGTTGCATAAGAATATGTAGGTATTGTGTTTGTTTAAATGCCTAAGAGAGCTGTGAATAGTGCTTGACTTAATTTGAATTTGGGCATAGGAATATGTTAAATTAAATTAACAAAGACAATCTCATCTATTTTGGAAAATCTAGTTGGGAATAACAATTTGGCATCAACCACTCTGTGTTGTTGCTGTTGCTGTAGCATATATGTTCGTAGCAAGTGATTCCATAGCCTAAGCTGTTTTTTCATCGATTAAAAGAATTTGTCAAATCCAATTTTCTCATTTTCCCCCTGTTTTTACCATCCCCTATTTTTATGCTTATTGTTATTTCCTTATTAATTAATGCCTAGATTAATTAAACAAATCAACTTATTTTTCTCATCAATTAAATCGAGTTGAGTGTTTGTGCACCTTTAACCCTTCCCTGTGGATCGATACTCGGAGAATACTCCGTTTTATATTACTTGTGATAGTGTGCACTTGCACTAGTGTGTTTCACACACGCGAACAAGTTTTTGGCGCCGTTGCCGGGGAAGGCTATTAAGTAGTTGCTATTCAATTCGCTTGGTTTGTTGATTTTATTTTGTTGCATTTTATCTATAAAAAAAGAAAACAAAAAAAGAGAAGTAATATGTGCTGTGTTGTTTTTGCATAGGTATGACTTTTGGTGCTATGCTGGAACTACCTCAGGTTGTGTCATGTGTTTATTGCGATGGACAACATCTATTCTTTGATTGCCAGTTCAATCTTGACTCAATGAACTATGCGGGACATCAATGAGGCAGCATACATAACCCATGTTCAACCACATACAACCCGGGATGGTAGCAACACCCGAATTTCTCTTGGGCTGCGCCACAAGCTGCAGCAGGGTTAAGTCAGCAGCAACAGCAGAACCATATTACACTTCCAGGATACCAGAAGCCACAGCTTGAGCAGAAACATTATTAACACCCAACAACACAACAGCAGCTGCAGCTGCAGCATGAAAACTCACTTGAGGCGATGTTGAAAGAGTTTTTGGTATGAAGTGAAAGTATAGCACAAAGCCAAGAGGCAATTCTTCAAAATCGAGCTGCTACTTTACGCAATCTGGAGGTCCAAATAGGGCAGCTGGCCATCAAGTTGAGAAATAGGCCGCAAGAGGATATATCTAGTGACATGGTGAACCCAAGAGAAGATGAAGAACATTGCAAGGCCATGACATTGAAGAGTGGAAAGGTGCTTGAAGAGGTAACACCTGCAAATATGGATGAAGCTGAGCCCTCTTCAATCCAAATGGAGGAAAAACATGCTAAATGTGGAGCTGCGAAGGAGGCAGAAAAGAAGAAGGTTGTTGTTGATGCTGCAGCACTGAAACAGGAGATTGCTGCTCGGAAATATATACCTCCACCACCTTTCCCACAAAGGTTGAAAAAGCAAAAAGAAGAGGCACAATACAAGAAGTTCCTTGGTGGGGAAGAAGGGCGTTCGATGATTGATGTGCTTCATGCACTTGTGGAAGAGACAAAGCTAGAAGGTTGTGAGCAGATTGAGCATGCTGAAACATCAAAACTGGAGCAGATTGAAAATTGCAATAGAATTGTTTTTAAGCCATTACAACCCAATGAAGGGGAGTTCAAGGTTTCCGAGCCCTCAGTTGTGTCTCCACCGAAGCTTAAGTTGAAGCCGCTATCATCCCACCTGAAATATGTTGACCTTGGGGAGCTGGACACTCTTCCGGTTATCATTTTTTCCAGCTTGGGAGCTGAACATGAAGTGATGCTGCTGCAGGAGCTGAATGTGAACTTGAAGGAAAATTGGACGGCCAAGATGCTGCAGCTGAATAAATTTGATGAGTTGAAACTGTTGTTATATGATGATGTTGAACAAGAAATTGGTGGAGCCTTCGGCATGGAGAAGGCCACCATTAAACTGGTTGATGCTTGAGTTTGAGGTATTCATGAGCTATCCACTCAACTGGATGGCTCTGATGGGTTTTGTATACTGAAAGCATTTATTACAATGTGTATACAACGATTTATTTCTCCTATCTGTTAACAATCGTACATGTATGAACAATGGTATCCTCTTGTTTCACCGATAGGGACGATCATACGGCGTGTTGTAGATCGCAGAAGACAGTATGATCACTTGACCTAGTGAGACATAAACCTGATCACAGCCAAGACAGCGTATGAGGATACGTCTGTCTGGATGGCTGCGGCATTGTCGGAATAAGTAGTCTGTCTTGGTTACTTAACATGCTGGTACGCAGAGGTGGCGTATTGATGGACCGCAGTGAGATATATTCGTCTGTCTGACATCAGCGAATAAAAGATCTCGTTATATTGATTGAGTCCAAACCCTAACGAAAGTTCAGGGGTTTGCACGGGTTGACTGTTGCTTTGACTTGCCATGGTGGAGAGCCAACACAGCGCGCTCGTATATCCGCATCTTGGGTAACAGCAGTTCGTGTAGTACCGCCTGAGACTGAACTTAGGTAACCATATCCGAGTAATAGGATGGGGACATTCCCTGAGGAGCTCAATAACATTCATCGTGCCAAAGTCCTGCAGGCTGATTAAGTTCAGGCACGAGTGATAAGGTTTGAGTGGTACTACTCAGGAATAATAAGATATTAATTAATTGTAGTTAGAGCTTGTCAGAGGCTCCGATTAATTAATGGATGTCCGGTAACCTTAAATATGGGGATTCTCAATTAATGCAGCCCGTTCTCATAACGTGGTAATAAAGGGGTAGGTCAGTATTAATTCTGTGGTGAAAAAGAATTAATATTAATTAATTAATTATGTCCTGGGTTGTGGACATGGGAATTAATTAATTTATAGGCCCACTTTATTATTTGCATTAGGTCCCAGGACTGGCCCAATTAAATATGCTGAATTGAGCCCAAAATGGCCCATTAGGGTTTCCAACCCTAGGTCTATAAATAGACAGCTCTCTCTCATAAGTTGTAATACAGTTGAAACACACTAAACCCTAGAGAGAGAGGAGGCGCCGATTTTGGTGAACAAGGAGGAGAATTTCGATTCTGGTCCTGCTCAGAATACAGATCTGTGGAATCCTCACCAGTAGCAGATTTGATCAGCATTGGGACACAGCCCTGAAGATCTGATCTGGAGAACAGATTTCTCTTCTCTTCTCTCTTTGATTTTCGATTTTAATCTAGAAATTAGGGTTCTAATTTCTGTTTCCGCAGATTAAATCGGATCGCGTGGTTGAATTGGATTTTGGAATTCAAACGCGAAAGATCGGTTCAGACTCGACGGAGTTACGGTAAACCCTAAATCCACAATTCGTCATATTAAATTCATAGGAGCATGCTAGGGTTTTGAGTATTTAATTATGAGCAATATCCATAGATCGATCCGGTTCAGTTTGGTTTTGGTGATTCGGTTCACGTGAAAAACCCTACAATTGGTATCAGAGCCAGGTTTCTGATTTATGGCTCTGTTGTTCATAATTAAATTCGATAATATGCATGTATGAATTTATTATTGTGGATGTTGGTTTTTGTTCCTCGTGGCAACCCGTTGATTCAGCCCGCGGTGGTTTATCTGTGTAGGGCTGAATTATTTTGTAAAATCACGAGTAAATCCGTGATTAGTGTAGATCTGAAAATTGTAATAGATTAGTTGTTCTGCAATTTTCAAATTTAATTTGGACGGGTCGAGGACGAAGAACGAAGACGGAGCCGACGGAGGGCCGGGCACGGCGGACGGCGGAGCGGGGCGCGGGCGCGGGTGGCAGCGGCCCAGCGTGCGGCGTGCTGGGCGCGGGCGAGGCTGGCCGGCGGCGGCGGCTCCGGTCGTCGTCGGCTGCTGCTGTCCCGTCGCGGTGGCTCGTGATTTGGTGGTTTGTGGAATCCTGTGTAAACCCTAGGTTTGCATTAGGGTTAGGGCAAATCATCAGATCACAAAGGCCTAAAAATCCAAAAGATTTGGTGTATCAAGATTTGGAGGCCCTTGAAGATTTGAGAAGATTTTGATTTATCCATTAAATTCAAATTCAAATTGTAATAGATAGATTTTATTTTCTATTTATTTTTGGGGCCACGAGGAATTTTTGTTTGCCTTAATTGTCCTCGTATG
>JAPKLW010000375.1:550624-582519 GCA_026898455.1 Plectranthus barbatus | reverse complement strand
CGTGAAATCTGCATAAACAACCACAAACCAGACCAAACGTAATAATTTCTAAAAGAATATAGATAATATATGGAAACACCACGTAGTAGTCCAATCTAGGGTCAAAAGTGAGCAAATTCACATCAGTAAAATGCACAAAATGAGTGTTTATCAACAACAATTGCTAGATTATGACATTCCTCCTGAATGTGTGCTGATCCATTGTGATAAAAATAGTGTTATGTGCATAACGAAGAACCTCGTTAATCATTCAAGGACGAAGCATATTGATATCCGACACCACTTTATTAGAGATCATCAGGAGAAGAAGGATATGGATGTTCAATACATATGCACTGAAGATCAGCTAGCAGATATCTTCACGAAGCCGCTTGCTGAGGCTAGATTCAAAGAATTGTGTCTGAAGTTAGGTCTCATGGAGATAGACGATGCTGCGGATGAATGAGTTTTAACTTTCATTCTTTCTGGATTTCTTGGATTTTTGGAAATGAAGGAGATAAACGTATCCAAGCTTACATTTGTGTTGTTGTTGATTCTTGTTGCTGAGATATTGTTGCTAAGCAATTGGATGTTGAGTCCTAGCTCTCAGCAGATCCTAAGTGGTTTTCTCGCAACAAGTGGTTCGAGGCAGAAGAATGCTGAGTCTAAGCTCTCAGCAATTTCTAAGAAGTATAATATTATAGCAAGTTGTTCAGACGTCTACTAGAGGTTGAATGCTGAGTCCGAGCTCTCAGCATTTCATCGGAATGATATGCTATAGTTCTCTAGCAAGTAGTACTAACGGTTGCTAAGAAATGTTTGCTGAGTCCAAGCTCTCAGTAAACAATATGAGAATGCTATGATATTTCAAGTGGTGTCAGTAATCGACACATTGGATGCTAGAATATGCAGATGCTAGGATCCTGATGCTGAGTCCAAGCTCTCAGCAGACTATTTGAGTGCTAAGGTTCCAAAAGCTAGCAGATTGCTAAGTCCAAGCTCTCAGCAATCTCCGACTCTCCTAAGTGTCAAAGCGGGAAAGATTTAAATTTGAAATGATGTGTCCGACATGCTTCATTTAATGCATGCAACTGGCTGTGCCAAATCAGGAGTCGACACATCATAATCACTCGAGTTCATAGGGGCGTGGAGCACCATACCAACCGTCCCCACTATGCTAAGTCGTCGATTGAATCTGAAGCGGTTCTCCCCCAACTGTCAGATCTAGCACTCAGAAGGTATAAACACCATACTTAGTCAAATTTCGCAAATCTTCTGATCTTTGATCTTCAAATCCCTAGCTTTTGTTCTCTCTCAAAATCCCTAAGCTCTCTCTGAAAATATTCTCCAAATTATTCAAACATGTCTGCTAATCCTGAATCTCCCCAACAATCTGAATCCCCTACACACTCCGATGTGATTCCTCTACTGATTCCAGAACCCCCATTCATTCCCTCACTGTCGATGTGACCCTCCACGAAGGTCGGCACCAGAGTTCACTGGGATAGTCAAGAAGGAAGATGTGGAAGATGATATCCCGTACGGCCAACTCATTACACTAGCCAGGAAGAAGGAGACATCCAGTCTGTCCAATAATCAGAAGCGCGCTGCGCAAATTATGAAAGACCGCATTCTCTACACTCCTCTTGCTGCACTTCAATTTCCAGATTAGATAATGGAAATCCTAGCCAAGGCAGGGGTAGTCCAATACTTGTCAGCAGAACCACTGTGGTTCCACCCGCATATGGTTTCTGAATTCTACGCGCGAGCCGTAGTAGCTAAGGGCAACCAGAAGTCCTTCAAAACTTCAGTGTTTGGCACAATTTTTGAAGTGAATGCTGCCATTCTTGCTGCTAAATTTGAGCTTTAAAGTTTTTTATAACTACACCTCGAACGAGAGGACAATTTATTTTTTTATTATGTTAAAATTAGAAGAGTGCAATTTATTTTCTGAACTAATAAATTTTTAAAATTTTTTACTTAATTATATGATATTGTAAATTATAGTGGGAATACATACAAGTAGCCACTTTTGGATAAGTGGCTATGTTTTAAAGCCACAAGTATAAAAATATAAGTTTTCTAGTCATTTTGTACTTTTGTTTTTTTCTCATTTCCATTTTCGGTTACAAGACAAATTACACTTTAGTAAAGTAATTTCCATTTTTGGAAATATTTATTATATCATTTATTTGAAACTACCAAGGTTGTTGTAAATTTATTACAACATTTTACAAACAATTCTGTCTTTCTATTGTACGAGGAAGCATTTAAAAAAATTGAAGATAGTTGAGAGAGTTTTGAGAGCAAAAAATCGAAGGTATGTTGATTTCAACCATTTTTCCTTATTTTTCATTCATTTTTTGCTTTAAAATCGACTTGTATATCTTAGTTTTTAGAAAATATAGTGATTGTAGGACAGTTCTTTGTAAAAAATACACAGAAAACTTTAGGATAACCCAGCAAAGTCGAGATCTCGAATTTGTCACGAGATCTCAAAATTTATTTTTTTTAAATATAATTTCGAGATCTCGAATTCTGTTGCTGGATCATGTTCTAGATTTTATTTAATATTTTTGTATCATTTATCGCAGATGTCGTATTAACGTTTCTTCATATGTCATGGTGGTGCATGGGACAGATCCAAGTATATGGATGGAGATGAGCAATTGATATGTTTGAGGCGTGAACGGATCTCCTACAATGTTATTTTGTCCGAGATTCATGAGATCATGCACTGTGATATCCTCACTACTAGTTACTGCTTGTTTTACATGAACAACATATTTGGGGGCTCGAGTCATGTGAAGGTTGGACTGAAGACCGATGAAGATATAATGTGGATGCTATATGAAAATAACATTGATCTAGTTATATATGTGGTCACCAAATTGAAGCAAAATCAGTCTGGATTTCAGGCACCTCAGTCACAATTACAACGATCAACACGAATGGGTGGTCCCATCATCTCATTAGCTAATGATTTCATAGATGAGTATGAGGCAGAATCTACTGATGATGATGATTATTATTGTGATGACGAGGAGGTAGCCGAGGATGAGAGGGACGAGGAGGAGGAGGATGAGGGTCAGAGTCGGTTGTTTGAGTCCTGGGTCAGTGATTTTTCTAGATGGATTCTAGCTCCTGTGAGAATGTATCAGTATGGACTATCTAAGAATAACTTGAGTCAGTCCGTGGTGGCAGCTCGACATGATCAGGAAGTAAGGAGTTGGGTGCTTCCTTTATTAGAGGTTGATGCTCCTAAGCGTTTAGAGTGGATTATGCCTGCAGATTGGGCCCTGACTGAGCTATGCATTGGAGCGACATTTAGAAGTAAGGATGAACTTGACCTTGTTGTAAGATTGCATCACCGGTTGGAATACTCCACGGAGAGGTCCAGCACTACTCGGCTCAACTTCAGATGCAAGCATGAGAATGGTTGTCCTTTTATGTTACGTGCAAGATAATCTGGACCTGTTTGGAGAGTATTCAAGTGTGATTTGATGCTCAACTGTCGGACATATATTGATCATTTTGCTCCCTGTAGAGTGCCCGCGAGAGTGTTGGGTAAGTATTTCTCTATTGGCGGTGGAGGGCGCTATTCTAAAGCCGAAGGAGATGATGTTTGAATTGCTGGGTTAGTTCGGCATTAAGATTGATTACAGCTTTGCCCTAAGGGCAAGAAACATAGTCATTGTAATGGTATTCGGCGAGTGGGAGAAGTCTTATGAGATGCTATCGGGCTACTTACACATGCTACAGTCGCGTAACCCAGGCACGATGTATGATATATCTACTTCTTCGGAGAGTTTGCTCAAGCACATGTTTCTGGCACTTGCTCTTTGCATCGATGCATTTCATAGCTGCATGCACCCAGTGATCGTTGTAGATGGCACACATCTGATAAGCAAGAATAAGGGACTGTTGTTTGTTGCAGTGACGAAAGATGGCAATGAGCAGTTATTTCCTCTTGCTATCAGGATTGGACCCATAGAGGATGATGAGTCATGGATGTGGCCCATGCATCACTTGCATGTTTGCTTTGGAGATTGTGAAGGACTGATCATTGTTAGTGATCAGCACAAGAGCATAAAAATGCAGTGGAGTTAGCATTTCCAAATGCTAAACATGTTATTTGCTACTACTACTTGGCGAATAACATGTTGAGGTACGGTCCTCATGTGGGTGTTGTTTTACGAGATGCAACCTACTGTTATAGGCATGATGCATTTCAAAAGCACATGTCTACTTTGGAGATTCTAAGCAAAGACAGAGCTTATAAGAGGCTTCAAGATATAGGAGTCCACCATTGGTCGAGATCTCAGTGCCTTGGTACCCGATTCAGCTTCATGACGTCCAACGCAGCCAAATCCCTCAACTCTCATTTGTTATGGGCAAGACGATTGCCCATATGCGCCCTTCTTGGGACATGCAGAGCTATGGTTGAGAGATGTTTTCACGAACGATGGGTAGCTGCACGGTCTAGAGATCATGCTCTGACACACATATCTATGACAAAGTTAGCAGAGTCGGTCGAATATGGGAGACATCTTGTAGTCAGAGGCACCATCACCGCACACATATATAAGGTGGAAGGGAAACAGAGGAGCTACAATGTTGACTTAGAGCACAGAACGTGTGAGTGTCGTCAGTTCGATCTCGATCAGATTCCATGTTGTCATGCGGCTGCCGCCTCAGGTAGTATGTTAATTCGAACTTTAATTTTAATTATTGCACATATCTTGTAGTTAATAGCTAAAATATTATTATAACATGTCCGTCTTATTTTTTGATTGTCAGATATACTTCGCAACTAATATCAGAGTACATGTCACACTACTACAAACAATTCACTCTGCTACAAACATATCATCACATCCGGAAATATTCTCCTTCGGGTCATTCAGCGGCTAGAAATAGAGCTGCCTACTCAAAATCAATCCCTACCTAGACACCCTCACTTGTTGCTTGGGATCCTCAACGTAAGCTAGATAATTTGATAACATCTTGGCATCCCCAGGAGAACGGTAGGAGGTGGTGGGGCCAAGAGTGGAAGAGGTGCTGGGGCCAGTAGTGGAAGAGGTGGTGGGGCCAACAGTTGAAGAGTTGGAGGGGCCAACAGTGCCAAAACCAGTAGAATAAATAAAAGGTGGGGCCCGGATCCAGCTCAGGCGGCAAAAAAGACCATCTACGTGATCCTTTATGAAGGCCTTCAACCTTTGAGTAACCCTAGAAGCCACCGGCTCTACAATGTGATAAGCCACACAATCAGCCACTAGCTGCATGAGTCTATCTGCCACTGGTTGAATAAGTCACTGAGCTACTGGATCAATAATGCAATCTGCCAATGGTTGATAAGTCGCTGAGACACTGGATCAATAATGCAATCTGCCAATGGCTGTACAAGTCTATCTGCTAATGGCTGCACAAGTCGCCCCGCCAGCGGATCCATGAGGCAATCTGCAAGTGGATCCAGGAGCCAATCTGCCAGTGGCTGCATGAGTCGATCAACTAATGGCTGGGCTACGTGATCTGTAAATCGCACTATGCCATCCTTGGGCAGCTCGAACCATGAAGGTCATCCAGTCTGAAACGATAATAAAAATATTAAAGTAAAATATAAATAAAAAAAGTATAAACCAGTATGTAAATAATAAATCTAAACACAAGTACCTCTACAGGCTCTACGGATGAGGAACGCCACGAGCGCTTCGTGGCCGAGCGCCGAGGTGGAAGCTCAGTATGCTCAAAAGAAGAACGAATGGGAACCTCAAAACCGCTCCCCATATCGATCAGTGGCGATGGCTGGTGTTGAGGAGATGGCTGGCGCTGAGGCGATGGCTGCCACTGTGGCACCGGCTGTGGCTGTTGAACCCTCCTAGAGGAAGACCTGGAGGTGGTGGCAGAAGACCGCCGAGAGGATGATCGTCGGGGCTTCAATTCCCTATAAAAGTATAAATCTACGCTTCAATGGTTTCTCAGCCTTCTGCAGACTGAGCCAACTCTAAAAAACGGCTTCCTCGTCAGTCAGCTGCAATGAAGTACTACACTCATGCTGAAAACAAAATTAAACCAAATAAAATATACAATATTTAATTATACTATAATTATTCAAAATTGTAAACAATAATTGTGTGAAAAATCAATGAAGTCAGTGTCCCGTATATAAAGAGGTCTCCACATCAAACATCGAGGCATAGTCTCCACTGGCATACTGCGCATCGCACATAAGGTTGTCTGATCACTGCAAATTTCGCAGATTAATTGCAAACACAGTGGTAAATAAATTTATAAATACCCAAAGGTAGTCGAACCCAGAGGATATGTGCAACGAAAATATCCCATGTACTAACTATAGTTTTCAGATTTATTGTTTGAGTAGGCAGAAATTTGGGTTTTGGTTTTGGAAAATAAAGATGACAAGACTAAAATTTAAAGATTTTTTTAAAAGCAATAATAAAGAACACAGATTCTAGGGCAAATAATCAATCAGAATATATGCCAAATCAATCAACTCTACAATGGTGGGAAATCAGATTAATATATTAAAATTCCTTTGTTGGGCAATTTTAACCTAGGTTACTATCATGTGACTGTATATGCTTTGTTGGCCTCAAGAACACAATAATAATCAACCTGAATAAAAACATAGAATTAATTCCTTACAATTGATTAATCTTCCTTTTGAGACAATAACCAATTATATTCAATTCCTCTTCCTGTTATTAATTTTTTTCTCTCGGTCTTTCAATTAACAACTATGAATAAAGAATCAATTTCATCTCTCGATCCATCATCAATCCTAAATTCTATCAATTAAATCAGGAATTGAAACCATGAAATTTGAGTTGATCAATCTAACATGCACACATGATTAATTACACATAGCCCTAGAACCCGCTAGGGTTTCTAGCCACTCATGATGGAAAGAAACACAATAAATATTTTATTAAAATGCATAATAAAACTTACAATAAAAATAAGGGTTGAATCCTCTCCAAAATAACGAAAATTTCAATAATCCAAGAGAAAACTAAATGTAGAACTGAAAGGAACTGGTAGGCAACCCTCAAAACTCGAGCAAAACAAGTATTTATAGAGGTAGAGGTGTACAAATTGGGATCTAGGGCCAAAAATATGATTTAACCATAAAAATATCGAAAATTCCTTTTCTGGGCCCATCTCGGTCGACGTGGAGCTTGCGTCGGTCGATGTGGATCCCCTTGCGTCGGTCGACGTGGACTTCATATCGGTCGGACAGAGACGTTTTCCCTCGTGCGATCCTTATGCGCAGTCTCACGGTTTTGGCCATGACTTTCACTCCCGAACTCCGATTGACCCAATTCCAGTTGCGTTGAAAAGATAATTCAAAGATATTTCCAATTATGTGCTCCATTAGCTCAAATTCCATTCGTGAAAGAAGTCGTGACTGTTTCTTTGAACATCTGCTGCTTTCGGTACGGGTTTCCATTAGATTTGGCCTAAAACCTGCAAAATATTACCATGACAAGCATAACTCCCTCTAATATATACTCATGCTCAGAAATAAGTAAAAACATAACAAAATGCACTTGAAACAATGGAGAAAAATATAGATAAGTGAGTATAATTATGAGCTTATCACTTTCAGATCATGGATCACCTCGTACAACCATGCCTACAAAATAATGTAAATACTTAACAATTCTAATCTTTAATAAATTAAAACTAAAATAAATTAAAAATAAAAATTACAAACAATTACCTCCAACACCCAAATAGGACCGTATATATGCATTAAGGGCACCTAATCAGTCTTTGAAGATGTGATCACGACAGACATATATGCAGCAAGATACTGAAGGACCACGAGCCCCAAGAGAATGTCCTCTACTCGTGAGGTTTCTCCACCAATGTATAAACCCACGGGTCTACTTGTCGCTTCCTATCCATGCATATCAGCATACGGTAAACAAACAGAATCTGAGCAATCTTCACGTAATCATCATAAGAATCGCTCAGAACGAGGTTCGTCCTCATAAAATCAATGTGTAATAAATCTACAGTAGGAAAAGACTTGTAGTGAGAATACAAACACCCATCTTCCGGCAAATCATGCACTTAGTAAGGTCAAAACCCGAATCACCGAACCGCAACTCGGTCATCAAACATAACTCTTCAGCACCAAGTAGAATATTGGTTTCACCAACATGAAACCACAGCTCATTCTCAACCCTCCACATCTATCTCGTGCGTGATCAGAGCCCACGTAGCACATATCGATCTCTTCTTCCACTGAAAAGAGAAATATTCACCGAACGGTCCTTTCCTAAATAACTCAAAAAATTCATCTCCAAAGCCCATCAATCTTACCCAAATATCCTCAAGAATGTCCCGGTCGTAAGAATTCATCGACTGCGGGACTGTCCCTGCAAACTGGGCCTAACCCAATCTCAACTCTGCAATAAAAGAAAATAATATTTAAATAAAAGGAGAATTAAAAGAATTAAAAAAAAAATTAAAAAAAAAAATCTGAGGTCTCAACATGGATACAGAATCGACCTAAATTAGACACATATCGAGATTTGAAGCAAATCGAGATCAATTTGCTTCGAAATCTCGATATGTGTCGAGGGTTTACTGTTCTTTGCCCAATTTCAGTAAATTCGAATATGAAAAGCTTAAAATCGACAATGAACACATGAAATCGATGGAATTAAAGCATGTACTCAATCTATATCAACAAATAATCAACTAAAAACATATTTCAATACATATAATCAACTAAAATCACATAAAAATCGAAGTTTAAAACTATAAAAAAAGCAATCAAAAAATCGATGAAATGGGTGGAAAAATGGTACCTGGTTCGCTTAGGGTTGTTCCTCAAACATAGACGAAATGTAGGTTTTTTTTCGATTGGGTGTGCGAAATCCGGTGGTTTGGAGCTTGCAATCGGCGAAAATGACGAAAATCCAGTGGTGGTAAACCATCGACAGAGGAGAGAGTAGGGGTGTTCGCGGTCCGGTTCGGCCGGTTTAGAAGGAAAATTTCGGCCAAACCGATAGGTACGGTTTGAAAATTTTTCAAACCAAACCGGCCAAATAATTTTTTGAAACCAAACCAGCCAAACCATATAAAAGCGGTTTGGTCCGGCCGGTTTGACGGTTTGAAAAAAAATATGTTTCAACTTTCAACAATCTACTATAGTTTGTAGAAAACTAGGGTCTAAATACAAATTAATTGATTTATATTATTTGTTACTACTTATAATAATATAATTTTTATTCTAAAAATCTTATATTTATAATTTAATGTAAATCAAAAGAAACACATGGGTCAAATGTATTAAAATTATAACCTTAAAATTCTAATGTAAAATTGAAAGAGATGTCTAAAATTATTATTATAAAGTTCATGCTTAATTTATCTTAAGGAAATTATATAAAATAATATTATTTGATGTTAATACTTATTAGTTTATTTTTGATAAATAAAAAAATAAAAATAAAACTATAGTATGTTGGCCAATAAATTTGAACACGGGTTAATTGTACGAAAAAGTAGAAACTTAACAAATGAGCTACAAATTATATTAATTAATTATATTATATATATATATACGGCCGGTCCGGCCCAAACGGCCGGTTTGAGTCTCCAAACCGTAACCAAACCAAATTTATCCGGTTTTAAAATTTTCAAACCGACAGTTTGAAAATTGAATTTCAAACCGGCCAAACCGGCCAAATTAATACGGTTTGGCCGGTTTGACCGGTTTCGGCCAAACCATGAACACCCCTAGGAGAGAGAGAGGAAGTGAGGTAGGTGTATAATAAATCTAAAAATAATTAATATCAAAACATTTTAAGAATCAAATATTCTTTCCAATGAAAAGTCGCTATAAAACTTATACTTTTAAATATGTAGCTATATAAGTTATTGATTTGTCCAAAGTGACTATTTAAATTTTGTTATCTAAATTATATTATAGTATAAAATATTATTTATTAAATTCACGAAACTTGAAAAATTGATTTTATAATAAAATATAATAATAAATATATAAAAATGGGGGGTTGGAGTTGAAACGTGGCATTTTGAGATGGAAGATGAGAAGCGGTCGCCCCCTTGATATTTTCTCCTAATCCCTCGTCAACAACCTCACTTCTCATTCAACTCCTAACCCTCATCAATGGCGACGACCTCTCCAATTCTCTTCATCTTAGCCCTCTGTCTCCTCGCCGCCGCCTTCGCCACGTCGGAGGCCACCACCGCCCACGACGAATTGGTCAAGTACGGCTTCCCCGTCGGCCTCCTCCCTGCCGACATCGACTCCTACACCCTTAACCGCACCTCCGGCACCTTCACGCTGCGGCTGGGTGGTAAGTGCCGCATCACGCTGCCGCCGGACAACTACTTGGCCGATTATTCCAAACGAATCACCGGCACGATCGTGGATAATCGGATAGCGGACCTGGACGGGATCAGCGTGAGGGCGTTCTTCAAGTGGTGGGGCATCACTGGAATCAGATCCAGCGGCCAGGATTTGGTGTTCGAGGTTGGTGTGGTTACCGCAAAGTATCCTTCTAAGAATTTCCTCGTTTCGCCGCCCTGCGAGGGCCGCCGCTCGTCCTCCTAGAGAGAGAAATTAAGAGGTCATCTTTAACTATTTCGAACTTTATTTATTTTTATTATTATCTTGGCTTCGGTAGAGTAATACCGATGATCTGCTGCAATGATCATGTGTAGAATTTCGGACTATTTGGGATTTTATTCTGTACATCTATTTCTACGTATGGTTATAATCTGCTTTACCTTACTGTACTTCATATTTGAATTGTCATGAGTAGGTGTTGATTTTTCTAAAGGTCTTCAAGCTTTGCTTTATAATATATGGAGCTTAGTACTATTTGTTCAGGAAGAGGTGATAGATAGTTTTGAAATGAAGACAATGACATAATGTGCAGATTGTTTACACAGACTTGATGTAACATTACTTCAAAACGAGCTCCTTGACTTCTAGAATCAATCACTTGACATTCTCGTTGAAATTTGTAATATTATTAAAATTATTAAGTGCTTTTCTTTTATTAATATGTCCGTTGGGTTTTGTCATTTTACGGAAGATTTTAGTAGTAGAGACTCATTTATTGGGTAGGGGTGATATCTTATGTGAGAAGTTATTGAAAATTATGATGTATTTGCTCGTAGGCAAAGGAATTGGATAGGAATTTGTTTCCAGAAAAGATGAAGTTTTTTTTGTCCTTCCTTTTAATTCATTGAAGGTGTATACAAGGTTTTAAAAATTGAACTCAATGTGTTCTCCCACAGTTCCAGGGGCTAATCCAGACTTTAAGGGCTGAGGGGCTTGACCAGATTTTTTGGGGTCATGTCTTATAAATTTTTGTTTTTCTGAATAACGGATTTTCTTTTTTCTTTTTTTTTTAAAAAAAAAAACTTGTGGGGAGCCCCCGCCCAGAGGCGGTGCCGCCCCTGAACCTTACTGTGATGCATTAGCCTTGAAGTGCACTTAGGCACTAGTTTCATTGCTCTTAGTCTCTTAGATTTCATAACAAACAATTAGAAGAGAGAGAGAGATAGAGAGAGAGAGAGAGAGTGAGTGCTAGAGAAAGAGGTGGGTTGTTGTGACGTGAGGGAGATGAGAGAGAAAGGAGGGATACTGAACCTGCCGTGGAAGGTGAGTGCTTGCAGAAATTGTGATTTATCTTTCTGAGAGTATGTCTTTATGAGTAATTTAAGAATTAATGTCTTAAGGTCTTTCATTTTCTTGTAGAACTTAATTGAATATCTGTTAAGTATGAGCGCTTTCCATTCAATGTGTTAATTTGCAACCATACTTTTCAGAAAGGTTTATTATTGATTTGTTTATAGCTAATAAGCTTTATTTAAAATTTGCAACACAGCTGTATGTTTTGGACGTGATACTTGTATATCTATTCCTCGTTCCTGATATTAGTTTTTATTTCCTACAACATTTTGTAATGCTCAGTAATAAGGCCGTCATGTCTATTGAGTTCAGTGCTTTTGTATTTTTTATCTCATCAGTTGAGTTTCCTATCCTTCTGCTCTCTTCAACAATTTTGCGTCCAATTTGTAGGTTTTATTTATGTATTTTTTTCTTTCACTTACAAAAACATCAAATTATCTCCATCACAGTTCACCCTTGCATCATGTCTAATATTTATGGCTTAGGTTCTGGGATGATTTATAACTCTCCTACTCATAATAGTAGTTTTAGCTGGAGTTTCAATTATTTCTCATCAACTATTATCAAGTGTCATTAATGGTTTAATATTGCAGATTCTCACGTTCTTGACTACAGTATTCAATATACTATGGTGTTTTCGGTTTATAATTGTCATATATCTGAGGTTTTACCCATCAGAACCATGTTTCAAGAAGGTGCCGATTGAGTAGCAGACTAGGGCGTAGCTCCTAAATAGAGCAGGGTTAGACAGAGGCAACCGCAGGCTGAACCTTTTAGAACACTGCATCAGAGAGATCCCATGGTGATGGCCACATTATAGAACTGATTTTCTTGCCTAAGGTTCCATTTATTAAAAAATTACTACCATCCACTGCTATATTCTTCCAACTCCATGTCCTTTGCTAAGTTTTTAATTTTGATCAAAATCAAATACACTTTTATTGGGTGTGATTTGTGCTTTGATGGCGTTTCATGACCGGAAGGTTAATATTGTGGTGTTGGTATCATGGGATAATACCCATTTCCTTCTTCTTTCTTTGCGACTGTTGTGGGGTTTCCCTAGGGTGAAAAAGAGATTCATGAAAACACCCTTTAAGCTGTTCTTGGGCCATTGCGTTTCAAAAAACATATTCTTGGATGATGGCCTAAATTCTTCTATTGGGCTTTTCTTACACTAAATCTCTAGAACTCAATTGATTTGAAGAACCGCGAAATCTTTCATCGCCCGTACAATGAGCAATATTGATGTGGGAAAAGCTGGTTGGTTTTAGGAAAAGCTAGAATTTTTGGTGATGAAATGAAATTATTCCCTGAGAATCCAAATCAACTCCCATAAAGTAAATAGATTCTGTCAATTGCGAAAGCTAGCTATTATGTTTATGCGTGGGTGATCTAGGCTTGAAGTCTAGGATTTGGGTAGAAAATAGGGAGACACTTGATATTTCTCAACAATATGGTCTTTATCATGCTTGTTGAAGAAGGTATACCGGTACATAACGAAATATTAAAATACCAGATATATAAATATTGAAAAATATTAAAATTATCAAATTTTTGGTAAGGTCTTCTTATGAAAGTTTTTTGTATGGTAATAGTATGTCTATCATAATATTGAAGGTATACCAGTACATACTGTATTGAAAATATAATATTTTTTCTTTTTATTTTATTATAAAATAATAAATAAAATTATATAGATTAATAAGAAAATTTTACATTATCTTTTCACCTAGCAATTATTGATATAAATATATTTTGTGAATAAATATCAATAGAAAAGATTTTAAAAATTAAAATATATTGAGAATTATTGGTATTCTTAAGCTATGTTGGAAGAATAATAATATAAATAGTAATGTCATACCAAAATTAAATTATAATAATTCTAAATATTCGATATGATGAAGTAATGGTACATATATTATTCTACATCAAAATCATACAGATTCATATTGAAAAATTTGGTAAAGTTTACGAAATTTCGGTAGGGTATAAGGTATGGAGAAAAAGGTCCGGTATAACGTATTGAACTATCTCTTAATAATTCGAACTCTATAGACAAGATAGGTAATTATTGTATTCCGAGGTTAGGGAGTACATAGAGGGAGTGGATCACATACTAAAAACTAGTTTAGTAATGAATCTATACCACTCTTCTAAAAAATCAATGGTTGAGATTGAAACATTTATTCAGATTTCATGCTTTTTTGCATTATAAATCATGCTTAATTGAATTAAGCATGATTTATAAAGAAATTAAGCACGAACGAAAATTATGTTTGATTTTTTAATCTTTGATGCGTTATTCATCTCAACTATTGATGCTATAATCCAATGATTGAGATTCATTCCTATATAGCACAAACTTTAATTTTAGCACATGAGTGGATCTATCTTTATATACATGAGATCATCTGAGAAAAAACTCTTTGTGAGAAAAAAGAATTAAAACACGATCAAGCAACATATTAATGTTGCTTGATTGCGTTTTAATTGTCACTTGATTATTTTGTTGCTTGATTGCATATTATCCATTGATATTTTAAAATCTAATGGACACGATTCATTTTTTTTTCTCAATTGAAATTTTTCTCTCCTGATCCGCTTTCTATGATTTGATCAAATCTACTCTTTATATCGTTCAAACTATAGTATTTAAACAAATATTGTGTAAGATGGTGTAAACTTGAAATTTTGACATCATTGTTTATTTATATGTAAAAGTATAGTAGTTATTAAAAAAATATGGAACAATTATTTTATCAAAAGAATTATTAATTTATTTAAATGCATTATGATTTAATTAAATAATTATTAACTAATACTCCTTCTGTTCCAGATTAATGGTCTCGTCTGTTTTTGTCATAATAATCAATGCATGTGAGTGTAGAATGAGTTAAATGGAATTAATATTTTATTATTGAGTGTGAAAAAGTTGTTTTTTTTAGAAACAAGACTATTAAAGTGGGACAGAAGGAGTAATAATCTTATAATTAATTTTATCCTATAAATATACTCAATCTTATATCAATTTGCATCACATAATATTGAACAACTATTTCCATTAATTATAAAGAAAATATTTTATTTTTACCAAAATATTGATAATTTATAATTTGATAATTTATATAGACTAGAACAAATTATTTTAAAATTATATTTTTCAAACATGGTAAGATAAATATATAATAATAATATTAATAAATTTACAAGATAGCTTAATATAACATTAATAAATTTATTATTTATATAAATATTTTTATATAATCTTCAATTACTTACGTATTAATTTGATACAAATTAATTATTTTTTATAATTTACAATACTGAGTTATATATAATATATAATATGTACTATAACAAATAATGAGCAATCAACCAATGTAATTTATATATAATCTTCGTCCTTGACGCCTACCAACTTTTCTATGCCCTCCCGTGCATGGAGCGCTTGGGCTTTTGGGCTAACTTCTGTACATGGGTGGAATGATATTTTTGTGTGCTTATGATTTTGACCTATGCTATAATAATAACAGTGGCGTATCGAGGATTTCAAAATCGGGGTACAATATATAAATAACATTAAAATGAGGATACATTATTTAAAAATATATGTAAAAATATATAAATAATAATAATAATCCATACACATATACATAGTAAAAAAAAAGTTTGGGGGTACAATGGTACCCCAAAAATATGCCTGCATACGCCACTGAATAATAATAGCCACATATCAACTTCCTTGAAATTTAATGAAGGCAAATCATCGAGGTGACCAAAATAATCAACTTTTGCTTGCAAAACGACAACCAAATATACTTGTTCGTCCTATCTTAGTTAATATGGTTCTTTCTTATTGACTGTCGAAGAAGGTTATTTTTCTCGAAAGTTGTCCTCGTTCCTGTTTAAGTCCAGCAATAATATCTCAAATTTATTCTAACCTTTTGACGTAGTCGTCTTCTTTCTTTTTACGATTGATGTGACATTTTGTTGATCATATTGGCGAGATTCGAAGATCATTTTCATGAGTTTTCGAACTGTATATTCATGGACCAACGTCGGCATCTCGCATTGTCATTTTGTATGAACTTCGTAGATTCTTTTACCATATTTCAAGTGTGGACTCGGTCAAATTTAATGCGGTCTATGGGGAACAATTGCTGGCATGCTAGGTTTTAAAAGATAAATGAATTCAATTTTAATGATAATAATAAATACCTACTCCAAAATACATTTAATGATATTAAAATTTAAACGTTATGATACAAACAATGCATATTAATGATATATGAAGTATCAATTTGAGAGGAGAGCTTCAAAAGCTGTGGCCAAAGCAATACTCTCCGGAACTGAAGTGCCAGACATCCCAGATCGTGATGACGGCTACTACACTTCAGAAAATAAAAATGATGAGGAAGCACTCCTGGTCTTCATGGCAGCTGTTGATGGAGATGTTACTGATGGGGAAGACGACACTTCAAATCTTGAAATAGTGGTAACAATTCCTCTACCCTTGTCTCTAGCATCTACATGCATAGATGAGAATGTGAATGTACTTTCAAAAAGAGCTCAAGAAAATTAAAAGTATTTTCGAATGCTAAAAAATAACCATCCGATAAATAATACAAAATTGGATTAATAGAGCACCAAAATGAAGAAAATTTGAGCAAACATACATCTACTTCAGGAACTGAAAACATGACAAAGCCAAACTCAGTTCAGGCAATGTGTTGGAGGAAGGAGGAGTCAAATCCGAAAAGCTAGTCAAACAAAAAGAGAAGACCAAATGTTGGTCAAAAGCTGACTCCAAACTGGTACCTCGACAAGGAGTCCACACAGTTCGTAAACTGTGTAAACAAATTGTCGAGAAAAAAATTAGATCTTTCTTCGAAACTGGATAAGCGTAATGTTCTATATGCAAGGAATTCAGTTTCACCAACAAGAACGACTAAGCAACCCATAAATGTTGCAAGGAAGTCAGTTCGGCAACCGGATAGAAATCCTAGATGCTATAATAGAACTCAATTTCATTATAACAATTTCCGAATAGGAGGAACACCTATTCAAGGTCTGAGTCTGAACAATTTTATCTTTCTAAGACTATAATGGCTAAACACCCGAGAACTGCCTCTCGGAACTTTTTCAAGAACAAGAGTTCCAGGAAGAGTACACATACCACAACCTTCTTGTTAGGTATTCATGTAGAAATCCTACCTTAATTTGCTGTTTTGATGTGTCAAAACTAAATACCAAAGTCTAGGATTTAGAGTTATTACCTCATATAATCCTTGTATAGGATATTCGAGTTGTAATAGTCTAGGAAGAAGAAACTCAACAAAACTGTGGGACAGTTTTGAAAAAGACATTCACACAAAAACCGTCTTGACTAAGAAGACGAAGACGAGCAGAGCAAGGTCACGAAAACTGTGAGTACAGTTTTCACACGGAAACTGCTAAGAGGAACTAGCAGCTTTAGAACAAGACAATTTAGCATCAGGAAATGCGTATATGATAAGATGTCGAACAAGTCGCAAGGAAACATCAAAGAAGTTAATGATAAAAGATCAGATAGATACTAAGCTGTGACTGTCGTACGACGTTCGACGTCTGACACACAAGTACAAATTGCTCTGAAAAGTAGTACATTGTAGCAGAAAAAGGCGAGAGACAAGCGACTTTTTTTAGAAGAGCATGGATTATGATTGGACATCCTCTCCAATGTCTCTACCGGCTATTTTCTGGTATCTCACCTATAAATAGCAGGAACAACAGCTCGTCTGGAACTGAAGCTAAAGTATTAAAGGCTTTCAAGGGAGAAGACATTGCTGCCGTAGTTCATTTATTGAAGAACATCGCATTCATTGCTACGGAGTCCGAGGAGATTCATTGTGCGAAGTTGTTTATACTAGGATTTAGTTTGCAGACTTAATCTAGTATCTTGGTGTTCTTACTTTCCACGTAAGAACACAGCAGCCTGGTCTTTGCAAAGGCAGAATAGGTTATCACGGGCTATTGCCGATCAGTCGAAGTTCTGGGAAGAACATAATCATCCAACCTACCGAAGAAGGAAAAGGGCGGTTTGTCCTCAGTCCATCTTCGAGCCGGTCCACAGAGAAGACGCAGAGTCTTCGACGGATTGAAGAAGGAGTGAAGTGCAACTGTCTGGGCGAGTGATCCATCTTGCTGTGGACAGAGGTTTCTACAGCAGCTGGCTATAGATCGTGAGGATTGTATCTTCATAACTTAGTGAATTACCGGATCTGATATCCGAAGAGTGGACGTAGGATTTAAGGTTTCGAACCACTATAATATCCTGTGTCGTTTACAGTTTTATTTACCTTTCGCACTTTACAGTTTTCTAAGATATCTTGAAACCTTCAATACTTACTGTGTAAGTATTAAAGCGTATAAAACTGTCTACTATTTAAATCCATAAAATTGTTATTATAATATGCTAGCTAAAATGAAACTGTTTTTAAAAAACTGTTAACCATAAACTGCGATACAAACTGAACTACCTATACTTAGAGTGTGTTTTATTGATTAATTACTTCCGCTGCTCATTATTTGTACTCTGATCTGGGACCAACAACTGGTATCAGCGCAGGTCGGTCTTTCTAGACTGTCCTGTTTTGAGTCACTTAAGACCGGATCCGTACTTCCTTATACTCTAACTGTTTATCTAGTGTGTTTTAGCGAGCAGACTATTCTTAAAAAATGATAACTCATCCTAGTCTTCCCAAGTACAATCCAGAAAGGTTTGAAGTATGGAAGAAGAAGTGTCTCATTCAATTAAGAGCTCAGTATCCAGAGATGGACGAAGTCCTGGATAATGGACCTCTGAAGATTCAGATGCTCAAAGTCATCCTTGCGACAACAGACAAGCCAGGCGGTGTCGAATACATAGACAAGCCAAAGGAGGAATGGACATTTGAGGACAAAAAATGTCACCAGGTTGATTTCATCGCATAGGAGATGATCATACAATCCCTTCCAGATTCTCTTCAAGACGCAGCTGTAGCGAATAACTCTGCCAAGGAACTGTGGGATTGGATCAATGATCTCACTAAAGAAATAGAAACTTTGAAGCGCAACAAGAAGCAAATAGCCGTGAAAAAACATGAATCCTTTCAGATGCTACCCGGCGAATCAATCAAATCGATGGAGGCAAGATTTAATACCATCGTCAGTGAGATGAAGAACCTTGGAAGAGAAAAAAAGTGACAGACATGAATGCTAAAATCCTTTCAAGGATGCCAAAAGAAAACTGGTTTGTTAAAACAACCAGCCTGAAGGCCATGGATCTCTCAAAACTGTCCCCAAAAGAAATGTTCGATGAACTTCAAGCCCATGAATGGGGCATCCAGATGGTGAACAGAAATGAAGCTGTTCGAACTCCAAATTCAACAGCTGATGTTGATGCAACATTTTTTGTTAAAAGAGACTTCCAAAGGCATTTAAAAAGGCCAGTTTATTTCGAGAAAATAGCCCATCAATCCTCACCAGCTACCTCCAACACAGTTCAGAAGACAGAAACTGAACTATAAGTTGCCAAACTGGAGGAGCAGTTAAAGAACCTGACTGCACTCCTTGAGAAAGCTAAAGGCAAGGAGAAGGAAGCTCAGTCAAGTGAGCAAAGGTTCATCAAGAGAGAGCCACGTACGTGCTAGAAGTGCAACTCCCTTGATCACTTGAAGTATGAATGCCCTCAAGTCTCTCAGGAGGAGAGAGATAGATTGAAGAAACTGTTCGAAAAGAGAGCATCCAGAGCTGTTGCCCAAGCAATGCTCACCAGAACAAACGTGCCAGACGTACCAGACCATGTCGATGGATACTACACGTCTGAAGATGAGAAAGATGAGGAAGCATTTCTTGCTTTCATCATGGCCATAGATGGGGATATTATTGATGAAGAAGAAAGCGATTCAAATCGTGAAATCCTGGTAACAACTAATCTGCCCACACCTAGTGTTTCCTTATGCTCTGATACAAATTCTGAAACATGCTACTATAGTTCAGAAGATATCACACTTGAGAATATTATTAAAGAATTTGAAAAATTTCATGAAATTAAGGACACACTAATTAGTGAAAATGCTTTACTAAAATCGGAAATCTCAGTTTTGACAGATGAAATAGAGAGAAATAATTTGCTTAGAGTAGAATTTAATTATATAAGAGAAGAGCACGTCAAACTATTTAAAGATTTTGAAAATGTGAAAAAAGAACGTGATTCTCTAAAGAAACTTGAGCATGCTGAATGTAACTATTCTTTTAAAAGAAGCTCGAAAACATTAAGTGAGATTCTGAATGTTCAAAGACCCTCATCCGATAAATTCGGACTTGGATATGTGGAATATCATAATGAGGAGAAAGTCTTGAACTATCTTAATCCCACTTTAGGAACTGAGAATACTCACTTAGGCTTTGTCAAAGCAAACTCAGTTCAAGTACTCTGTTGGAAAAGGGAAAGACAATTTCCAAGAAACCAGTTAAACAGAATATTAAGACCAATTCCTGGTCAAAAACTGAACTGGCATCTCGATAGAATGTAAACACAATTAGAAAACTGGATAAGGAAAACTGACCTTCCCTCAAAACTGGATAAGATAAATATTCCCAATGCAAGGATTCCAGTTCTACCAATAAGAACGACTAAGCAACATGCACATGTTGCAAGGAAGTCTGTTCGACAATCAAAGTTTAATCCGAGAAGCTATGATAGAGCTGCTGTTCATCATACTTATCATCCGAATAGGGGGAACACCTCTTCGAGGTCGGAGTCTAATCAATTCTATATTCAAAAGACTGACGGCTACGCAACCGAGAAATATTTCTCAAAAACCTTTTCACAATAATCACTTCACAAAAAGTTCAATGATCACAACTCCAAATGGCATGCATCCACACAGCACACACCTCGTTATAAGAAAGGCTAACACTAATCATAAAGCTGATTTAGTTTCACAGACTGTGAGAGTGAAACAAGTGTGGATACCAAAAGGTTGGTTTCACATGACTAACCCTGTAGGACCCAAAAGGATAAGGGGACCTAAATAATTTCTTTTGTGTTGCAGAGTAGGAATTCGCTGAAGAAATCAAAAACCTGGATATTAGACAGCGGGTGTTTGGCTCACATGACGGGAGAAAAAGGATTAATTAAAAATCTGGAAATGTATGAAGGAGTAACAGTCAGTTTCGGAAACAAGGCCACGGGTCAAGTGATTGGAATAGGATACGTGGAGCACAATGGAATAATCATTCAGAACGTATCCTTAGTTACTAATCTGAAACACAATCTCGTCAATATAAGTCAACTGAGCGAAAGTGGCTACATTGTCAGATTTGAAAAGTCAGAATGTCAAATAATAGTCTCGCAGGATAATAATCAGAGGAATCAGAAGAGGAGGCCTTTATAATGTAGATTGGTCCGGTGGAGTAAGAGGGACATACCTCATATCAATCAATTCCTCAGAAGCTTTGAACTAGTTATAGCACAAGAGACTTAGCCATCTGAATTTCTACTTGATCCGACATCTGACAAAGCATAAACTAGTTGAAGGACTGCCAGAGAAAAAGTTTAAGAAAGAAGGAGTATGTAAAGCCTGTCAGTTTGGGAAACAGACAAAAGCCTCCTTCAAGATCAGACCACTTGCGGCGAGCACAGAGAGGATTCGAGAGCTGCTTCATATGGATCTGTTTGGACCAGTCACCCTACCCACAATTGAAAAATGAAAATATACGTTAGTAGTTGTTGATGACTACTCAAGATATACATGGGTGGTGCTACTCAAATCCAAGGATGAGGTCAAAATTCATCTACCCGAGCTGATCAATCGTCTCTAGAATGAGAAAGGATTAAAAGTGAAGAGGATAAGATCAGACAATGGAACCGAATTCTTCAATGGGCCTCTAATGGACTTCTGCGTTGAGATAGGAATTGGTCATGAAAAGTCTGCACCAAGAACTCCTCAGCAGAATGGACTCGCGGAGCGAAGAAACATGACTCTCAAAGAAGCAGTGAGAACCATGATGGCCAATACTGACATTGGAAAGAGATTCTGGGGAGAAGCCTTGATGACAGCCTGCTACACACAAAACAAAAGTGCATTCAACACACGGCTTCACAAGACTCCCTACGAAATCTACAACGATCGTAAACCTTCTTTAACTCATCTTCGTGCTTTCGGTTCTCCATGTTATATTCACAATAATGGGAAGTTTAAGTTGAGTACCTTCAGCCCTAAGGCTGATGAAGGATGTTCCTCGGATATGGAAACCCTTCATATAAGGGATATAGAGTATTCAACAAGACAACCCAACTTGTGGAGATAACATGTCATGTTGTTTTTGATGAAGCTACTCTAGTGCGCAGGACACTTCAAGAACTGAGTTTGGGAAATCATGAGATCAACGATGTCAATGAGGAATCTAAAAGTGATCCTGATCATTATCAGTTAGTTCCTCGGACTAGATCTATGAGTGACATCTCTGAGACTCCAGGTTCCTCGGCTGAACTCCAAATAGTCGAGACGACCGATAATGCAAATGCCATCGCTGAGGCCTTAAAGATCACAAATCCTGAAGATTCAGAAGAAGAGAAGCCCCCTGAAGCTCAAAAAGCAGTCTTAGAAGCAGTACAAGGTGACCTTAAGGAAGTCAAAATTCAAGATGCAAAGGAAGCAGGATCAACAAATAAGCCAAGTGATTCTCAGAATTCAGAAGCAGACCAGGATGTAGTTCCAGAACCAGGAGATGAAGGATCCTCTGAGGATAAGGGAGAAGCAGTTCTAGAACCTGAAACTGAACCATCTCAAGAAGAACATTCTAAAGTTTCTAAACATCTAGCTACCAATGCTGGAGCCGCATCAGTAAAGATGCCTAGCTTGTTAAAAGATCATCCCAAGGAAGCCATCCTAGATGATGTTGGAAATTCAATTCGAACCAGACAGGGCACAACGTTGATGTCTTGTTTTCTATCCCAGATCGAACCAGTGAAGGCCACCGAAGCTCTTCAATCAACAGACTGGATAAATGCAATGAAAGAAGAACTAAATGAGTTCACCCGCAACAATGTGTTGTACTTAGTGGATCATCCCTCACATCAGTCTGTGTTTGGTACCAAATGGGTCTTCAAGAATAAAAGAGATGAGACCGGTACCATTGTTCGAAACAAGGCAAGACTGGTTGCCAAAGGATACACACAATGTGTAGGAATAGACTTCGACGAGACATTTGCACCTATTGCTAGACTCGAAGCTATTAGGTTATTCCTGGCGTATGCGGCTAGCCTACCACAACTTCACAGTTCTTCAGATGGATGTGAAGAGTGCCTTCTTAAATGGCGAATTAAGAGAGGAAGTGCATGTAGAACAACCTCCAGGTTTTGAGCAAGGAAATCAAGTCTACAAGCTAAGGAAAGCTTTATATGGATTAAAGCAAGCACCTAGAGCATGATATGAAACTCTCTTATTGTTTCTGCTCAAAAATGGATTTGAAAAGGGTGCAATAGATTGAACATTATTCAAGATAAAGGATGGAGAGGATATCCTACTTGTTCAGATCTATGTAGACGATATCATCTTCGGAAGCAAAAATACCAAGCTATGTGAGAAGTTTGCCGAGCTGATGCAGAACAAATTTCAGATGAGTATGATGGGAAAAATGACATATTTTCTTGGTTTGCAAGTTGATCAGTCAGAAGAAGTGTACTCAAGACATGATCAACAAGTTTTGTCCAGAGAAGACAAAATAACTAAGGATCCCTATGAGCACTAGTTCTTAGATCACTCTCGATGAAGAAGGAGAACCTGTCAACCCGACAGCTTATAGAGGATTTATTGGATCACTATTATATCTAAGTGCCAGCCGACCTGATATATCCTATGCCGTGGGTGAATGTGCACAATTTCAGGCGAATCCAAAGAAGTCACACATGGAAGCAGCCAAAATAGTTGTAAGATACTTCAAGAGTACAGAGTCTCTAGGTATCTGGTACCCCAAAAATGATGGAATCACGCTGAATGGATTCTTTGATTCAGATTTTTGAGGCTTTAGAATCGATAGAAAGAGCATGAGTGGGGCTTGGCAGTTTCCAGAACATAAACTGATCAGTTGGTTCAGCAAGAAACAACATTCAGTGGCTACATCAACTACAGAGGCAGAATATGTAGCAGCAGCCAACTGTTGTGTTCAAATACTTTGGATAAAACAGCAGCTTAGGGATTATGGAATTGATACAGAATGTGTCCCTATCTACTGTGATAGCAACAATGCAGCCTTAATCTCGAAGAATCCAGTTTTATATTCAAGGACGAAACATATTGATATTCATCATCATTTCATTCGAGATCATGTGGAGAAGGAAGATGTCTCGGTGGAATACATCAGAACTGAAGATCAGTTAGCGGATATTTTCACTAAGCCGCTGCCTAAGGCTCGTTTCAAGGAGCTATGCATCAAACTAGGTCTTTTAGAGTTTGATGGAATCTCAAGAGAAGGAGATGATAATTGATTGTTATACACAGTCAAAATGTATTTTTCTTTCGTTTGAGTGATTAAGTGAATTACAGTTTTTTGTCATTTCCTGTTGTTGTCAAAGACACAGAGACAAGAAGAGTTTATTCATCAAGATGGATACAAAAGGAAATAAGACTTCATTAATATTGATAAGAAAGATACATTGATCATGCTGGATCCGTAAAGTCCACAGTTACGGAAAGAGGGATGAAGCACATCCCAACGGATAATAGTCGGTGATCATGAGTCTAGCTCCATTTTCCTTAAAGAGAGGAAGCCGCTTCTTAATGAGCCAGCCCAATTGCATATCGTATGGGATAGTGGTTTATGGGAGATTTCTGAATGCAGTTTTTAGGTGATCGAAGATAAAGGCAGCCCAATCTACATCAGCCTGATCTTCAAATGCCATCATGGCCCTCCATATCAACGGTGAAAAATGTGTAGTCCAAGAAGGACAACAGACTATCATTTGATTAATTATGTCAAAAGTCCACTTGTAACGTGACTTGAGGAAGTTGCTCGACACCGTCGGATGGAAATCAACCTCTGTTACCCTCCACCATTGCCATGCTGACCACTCCAGACCTACGATATGCTGATGATAGTCCTTGACAGGGATGCCACCCTGCTTGAGCCCAAACTCTGCAGCAAGGTAGTCAGCAGTGATATGGAATTCCTCATCATTAAGATTAAAATAAATCTCATTCTCCGAGACTGAGGAATTATAGGCAAGCACCTGCAATAAACCTCTATGAAAGGAACAAGGTTCTCTATCCACAAAGGATGCAAGATGGTTGGCCTCCATTCTTTCCAGTACTTCCTGAAAGATGATAGGAGTACCCCAGTTCTGTTGCCTGAATCCGTCATAGTCAAAGATTTTGTTCTTATGAATGGAAATCTTCATATGATCGGTCACGATGGTTGGAAGTAAATACATTTTCCTTGGAAATTTTGGAAACGAATAAATATTTGGAAATATAGAGTGATAAACATTCCTTCAAGACCAGTATTTATGAGTAAATTCTATACGAGGACCGAAGAATCAGAAGTGATTGCCCTGCACCTCATTACTCCAGAATAGACGTAAAGACAAAGCCTATAGAAGGCTAGAGAGGCAGACTATTCAATCAATCAATCAATGGAAGGACGGATACGATTTCAAGATCTGATACTCTCCTAAAAGAAGAAAGTGTGGATTCTGGAAACTCAAAAGTATGATTCATTCAAGTGGATGCAGTCTGATATTGAGGAAACTACTCTGTCACGATCCGATTCTCAAAGACTGAAAAGGATAAAGTTTTTTCCATTTCATGAGTCAGAAGTACATTACAAAAAGTCTACAACGTACAAAAGATAAGAAAAATCTATTCTAGTTAATGATAGGGACGTGGTCTTGGGGGATTTTGCTCCAGGAGCCAGCTCAGCTGCATCCCATAAGGAATTGGAACATCTGGGTACAGTTCCAATGACTCCTGCACCTGTCTGAAGATAAAAGCCGCCCAATCAACTTCCTCTTCATCTTCAAACGCCATCATTCCAGTCCAGACAGCAGGTGAAAATTCTAGATCCAGCAAAGGGTTGCCTACGATTTTATGATTGATAATGTCGCAAATAACCCTATATCGACGCTTCAACCAGTATGCTGAGGCAGATGGGTGGAAGTCAACATTAGCATCATCTTCTCTCCATATGTTCCAAGCAGACCACTCAGGTGCAGTCACACCTCGATAACAATTATGAAGCTGTGTGCGACCACGAGGGAGTCCAAGGTCCTTAGCGAAGGAATCAGGAGACCCGCAAACCAGTTGCCCCTCTACGACACCAAAGATCTCATTCTCTCCTGAGATGCGGCTGGAGTGAGCAAATGATCTTAAGATATCCTTCTGAAATTATGAGGGCACAAGCTCACAAATGTGTCCAGGTCGTTGGCTCTTAAGCCCTTCATCACGTCATCATACACCGAAGGCTCATTCAGGTACTCAAGCTGCAAACCAATCATGTGAAAGATTGCATTACGATCAACGGAGATGCACTTTGTGGAAAACATGGTTGAGAATATGAGAAGTTAGGGCATTCTACAAGAACTGGGAAGTGATGCTGATAATACGTATGTGAAGAAATATTTATGGGAGTAATTGTGCAATGGTTGAGATGATATTCGTCTATTTCGAGGAAAGTAGAACATTCCAGAGATTCACAATGATTCGTATCTACTATCAGAATCTGAAGAGTCGCGGTTTGATTTTCTGACAACTGTCGTTTCCACATAAAAGCTGGACAAGAGTTTACACCTCCAAAACAGTAGATGACACAACTATTAAGGAAACTGAACTGATCTTTAATTACTGGCAAAGAGTGACACAAGTATACAAAAAGGAGGAGTCATTTACATCAGTTCATAAATTCCTTTTTAATCAAATTATCCCTCTTGTTGGGTAATAATTCGATACGTCTAGATTTGATGGACCTGTCTTCAAGGAAGGAATGTGTTTCTCAAGGAGCCAGCTTAGTTGCATTCCATAAGGGATCATATCATCACGCAACTTCAGCAGTGCTGTACTCAGACGATCAAAGATGAAGCCTGCCCAATCCACCTGAGCATGATCCTCAAACGCCAGCATTGCCTTCCAGACAGATGGTGAGAAGTAACTCTCATGGGGAGAATTACTGACCAACATTTGATTTACAACATCATAAGATACTCTGTAACGTGGTTTGAGATATTCACTTGAGATAGTTGAGAGAAACTCAAGGTTCCACATTCTCCAATCCTTCCATGCTGACCATTCTGGAGCCGTCTCCTCCCATAAGTAGTGGACAACAGACGATCCACCACAAAGAAGTCCAAATACATCCGCAAAATAGTCAGCCGACCAAGAGAACTCCGCTCCATTAATGCTGTAGAAGATCTTCTCATCCGAAACTGTAGCATAATACATTGTCATCCTGAGCACATCCCCATAAAATGAGCAAGGTGTGACAGTTACAAAACGCTCCAGCTCATTTGCTCTCAAGTTCTCCATTAACTTATCGTGAGCATCCGGTGCTCTCCAGCATGCAACGCAAAGTTTTTCTCTATCCAGGATTCTATTTCTTCGTATAGTTATCTTCTCCATATCTTTTGTGAGATTCAAAGGGGTAGATGACGAAGAAGATGAAGACATCTCTATTAAGGATCAATTGCTGGTTAAAAGGAGAATTATGTGGATTTCTAATTCTTGAAAAAGCCTACTTATAGGCTCTCAGGTGTTATGATTGAACGGGATGGGAAATCACGTAAATGCCGACTACGTCACACATAATGGTCAGAAAACTATCATCATGCCTTTGTCAGTTGCTAATAATGGCATCAATAAATGGAAATATAGTTTCTCACTGGCCACAGCAGTATCAACTCAGCTCTTATCTTTAAAGATGACCTCTACAGACTATGGCATGCTCCTCACCACAAGGGTTGAAGAGAGAAAAAAACTGTTGATCATGATGAAGCACATTTTTGATTGCCGCGAAGATATCGGCGGCACATCACATTAAATGCGGATCACCACGACGGCGTATTACCCGGTGCCACGTCATAGTTACCATACGCTGCTGCATAGCGTGATAGGAGATTTCAACAGACGCCAACGTCAGCTTGAATCTTAGTCGTTCACGACAAAGAAGAGTTTGAATCTCAGCCGATGGTTTATTTAAACAAATCATCAAAAACCCTTAAACCCATCATGTCGTCTTCTTGATTTCCACTCAGACAGTGATCACTGTAATTTCTACAGATTAAATATAGAAATAGTGGCAAATAAATTTGTAAACCCTAAAGTTATCGATCCAGGGGAATGAAGCAACGAAAAACCTTAAGTACTAAATCATAAGTTCTCAAAATACTGGTCAGGAAAATCAATTAAAAAGTTTTGGTTGTTTTGAAAATCGCAATACTTGCTAATGAAAATTAAACAGGAAATTAAAAGGTTTTTGGATTCAAATAAGAGGAGCACAGATTCCAGGGATATCTACTTATCAAGTATGACATGGATGAATAAATTGATTATTTCCCAATTTTAATTCCTCTTCGTAGTGAAACATCAGAAAAATATTATGAACTTCTTTGTTTGACAATTCATAAAGTAGATTAATTAATTACCTATCTCCGCTCGGTCTCAAGATAAATTAACTAACTCCAAAGATCTACAGATTTATCCCTACAATCGATCTCCTTCAGTTACGACAAGAAATCAGATTATATTGTGAAAATCTTTTTCCATTGAAAACTATCACAGTTACGTCTCAAGTAATCAACTAGATAATCCTAAGATGTTGCCAGCAAATCAAAATTATGAATAAGCACAGATTTCACAAACTACGAAGGGAAAGGGAAAATAATTCAATTAATCAAACATGTATACATTGATAATTCAAAACCCTAGAATCTGAGGAAGAGATTAGTTACACATATTCAGAGTAATATTCATCATAGAAAGATAAAACCTGAATTGCATAAAAATCGGAATTTGAAAATAATCCTGCAGAACTCTGTCTTCAAACATAAACTTCAAAAACCTTGAGAAACTCTAATTAATCTTCAATACTAAATTCTGGTAAGTAATCTATTGTCTCTCTCTCTAAAAAACGAATTCTATATGGCTTTTTATAATAGTGTAGAATGTATCATACAAAATCTAGGTGAAGATATGGCTTTATCTCCAAAACAGACGCAGACTAGGATTCCCGACTTCGCGTCGATCGTGGGAGATTGGCATCGATCGACGCCGGTGAAATGCCTTCGTCGATCGACGTTCAATGGCATCGATCGACGTGGATGCTACCTCCGTCGATCTTCTCTTTTCTTACTTCGTCGATCACTCCTCCTTCATTCTCCTCGTCGATCGACGAGACATCCTCGTTGATCGACGTGGACCTGAAACTGAAAATCCAACTCTCCTCTGTTTATGGCCAAAACTCTGCATGATTCATCAAACACAACATTACGAGCACAAAAGCTAATTCATGCATGAAAACTAGTACAAAAACGATCTTTACACCACACATTCAGTCAAAGAACAACCAGATAAGTTGGTGAAAATCCTAACTTATCAACGCAGGTCCTTTCGCGACCTCCTTTCCATCTTTGTTCTTGATAACTTGCATCCCCCATTTCTTGGTGTCTTTCAATGTCCCCCCAATGGCGGACTTGTACTTCCGTAGAACTCGTAGTAATTTTTCCAACTTCCCATACCTGAGGTGTGCCGGAAGCATCTTGAGTTCCAGAACCAATGGATCAGAGTTAGATTGCAGCTTTCCCCGATTTGCATCGGTTGACATGGGTGAAACTGCCGTAATCCCTTTTCTACGTCGCGCTGCTTCTGCCGATGAACACTCTGAGTCTGACTTCCTTCGTGCATCGATCGACGTGACTGTTGCATCGATTGACGTGGGTCCTGAGGCTGCGTCGATCGATGCATGGTGTGCGTCGATCGACGTGGAGGCAGTTCCATGTTTTCCCTTCTTTTTCTGGCTGCGTCTGCTTGGAAATCACTCCCGTTTGTTCTCTTTTCCATGTGTTATTCCCTCGGATACGTCCAGCTCCATCACCAAATCCACAAGCTCATCGTCCGCCTTATCTAAATCTGAAGACAAAAACAAAGAGTGTAGTAATCAGTTCTCCAGAAAGTCCGGATCAGTTTTAAGAGAAGGAAAGGGAGAGGAAATCACCGGATTTGAACAATTGATCATGTGGCACTCTTCCTGGTAGCTCCATTCATTATGCTTCTGCACTGCTTTGTAGATGGGGAAGGTGACCGACTCGTCATTAACTCAGAACGTCAGTTTTCCGTCTCGAATGTCAATCAATGCTCCAGCAGTCTTAAAAAAAGATCTCCCCAAGATAAGCGGGATGTTGTGGTCTTCTTCCATGTCAAGCACCACGAAGTCTGCTGGAATGATGAAGTCTTTCACCTCACAAGTACGTCTTCTACGATGCCTCTTGGGTAGGACACCAATCTGTCAGCCATCTGCAATGATATGGTCGTTGGTTTGATGCTCCCGATCTCTAGTCGCTTGAAGATTGACAGCGGCATTAAGTTGATGGATTCGCCGGAATTGCAAAGGACCTTCCCAAAGGTCTCTCCTCCAATGACACAGGGGATCGTGAAGGATCCCGGGTCTTCTCTCTTAAGCGGCATCTTCTTCTGAATAATCGCGCTGCATTCCTCGAACAAGTTGACCCTCTCGTGCTCCATGAAGGGTCTTTTCTGAGAGACCATATCCTTCAAAAACTTGATGTACCCGGGCATCTCACGCAATGCCTCTACAAGCGGAATGTTGATTTTCACCTTCTTCATGTTCTCTAAGAAGCGTGCATACCTCTCGTTCATCTTTGCTTTAGCCAGACGCTGTGGGAATGGTAAGGGAGGCTTATACATAGGTGGCTCGATAGGAGTGGGCGTCGATTAACATGAGGTCTCGTCGATCGACGTGGCCTTTAGATTGGCGTCAATCGAAGGCAATCCTCCATCGATCGATGGGGCTGCATCAGCGACAACTTCTTTGGCCTGCTCGACATCTTCATCCTCCTTTGAAGCAGTCCTTGCTTGCTTTGGCCCTTCATAGGATTTTCCCCCTCTCAGAGTGATGGCATTCACTTGGTTCCTCTGATTCTGATTCTTGGGGTTAATCTGAGTGTTGCTCGGAAGTTGCCCCGGCTTGTGTTGGGCTCTGAGGGCATCAGCGATCTGGCTGACCTGGGTTTCTATAATTTGCACATGCTTCTACACCTGGTCCACTTTAGTATTCACGCCTGGAATTTCTTGCTTTAGCTTGGCTACCGTATCGGTGGAGCCTTCCATGAATTTAGCCAAAATCTCCTCGAGATTTGGCTTCTTCTTCTCCACCACTTCTCCATCTTGCACTGCAAACCCAAGTGGTGGTTGCTCTGCGGCTTGGGGGTTCGCGTGATGGTTCCTCGCGTGATTATAAGTGTAGGGCTGGTTGTGCTGCTGATATCCTCCACGGTAGTTGTTTTGGTAACCACCCATTTGCATGAAATTTACAGCGGCACAATCCCCCTCAGGTGGAGCTTGCACTGGCTCTACTACAACAACTGTTTTCTCCTGCTTCAGTGCAGCGAAGTCTTCCCTTAGCTTTTTTAGCTCGGTTGCCAAATCAGGTTGTTCGGCAACTTTCTCCACCACTTTCTCGACCGCCATCACAGGCCGAGTTCGACTTGAGGACCACCGTTGAGTGTTGTTGGCCATCTTTTGGAAGAATTCCATGGCCTTCTTTCCGCTTTTCGTCATGATGGTGTCTCCCAGTGTGGTGTCCACCAACTTGACGGTCTTGTCATTAAGTCCCTCGTAGAATGCTTCTGCCTGTTCTCCTGGCGAAAAGCCATGTCCGGGGCAAGATCTCAGTAGCTCTTTGAACCGCTCCCATGTCTCACTGAAACTCTCATCAGGTCTTTGAGCGAATCTAATGATTTTCTTCCTTCTCTGCTTGATGACGTTTGGAGGGAAGAAATTTTCCAAATATTCATTCCTCAATTCGGTCCAAGTACTTATGCTCTCCTTGTCCAGTGCAGTGAACCATGATTGTGCCTTATCCCTCAGAGAGAATGCGAACAGACGCATTCGGATGGCACTCTTGCTGACTCCTCCGATTTTGACAGTGTTGCAGAGCATAAGAAACTTATCCAGAT
>JAPKLW010000375.1:515736-550614 GCA_026898455.1 Plectranthus barbatus | reverse complement strand
TACCGGTTCTGCATGGCCTCCTCTTCTTCCTCATCATCAGATTCCTCTGGTGGATTCTGGTCGTCATCTTCTTCATTGCGGGATTGTCCTCAAATAGTGGGTTGCGGTGAACATCCCTTCAATTCGGATTGTTCCTCTCGAGGTTTCTCTCCTAATTCAGTTGTTGGATTTGTGCCCTCATAGCTTGAACTTCTTGGAGGAGAACAACTTGCTCTTCTGTCGTTAGCACTGGTGGAGGCGGTTGAATAATTGGCGGTGGTACGTTATCTTCCATTGTGTGATTACTCGAGCTTTCTTGAGCACGCTTATTCCTTCGGATCTTTCTGCAAGTGGCTTCAATATCCGGGTAATAATAAAGCGAGTCCTTTCCTCTAGCTCTCGTACTCATGCACTACTAGTACAGCAAATGAGGTAGTGAGGTAAGACTGAAAATAAAACGAACGAACTGAAATTGAAAAATTGAAAATATGAAAACAATGCAGCATCGATTGACGAGCTATGGCATCGATCGACGTGGAAGTGACAACTGCGTCGATCGACGTGAATGCACGTCGATCGACATGAACGACAAAAGGTACGAAAATTTGAAGAAAAGTACAAAAATTACAGCCTAAATCAGTATCTCAATCAAAGATTTAATAGTAAGATTAATTCTATTCAGTCCCCGACAACGGCGCCAATTTGATCACTGTAATTTCTACAGATTAAATATAGAAATAGTGGCAAATAAATTTGTAAACCCTAAAGTTATCGATCCAGGGGAATGAAGCAACGAAAAACCTTAAGTACTAAATCATAAGTTCTCAAAATACTGGTCAGGAAAATCAATTAAAAAGTTTTGGTTGTTTTGAAAATCGCAATACTTGCTAATGAAAATTAAACAGGAAATTAAAAGGTTTTTGGTTTCAAATAAGAGGAGCACAGATTCCAAGGATATCTACTTATCAAGTATGACATGGATGAATAAATTGATTATTTCCCAATTTTAATTCCTCTTCGTAGTGAAACATCAGAAAAATATTATGAACTTCTTTGTTTGACAATTCATAAAGTAGATTAATTAATTACCTATCTCCGCTCGGTCTCAAGATAAATTAACTAACTCCAAAGATCTACAGATTTATCCCTACAATCGATCTCCTTCAGTTACGACAAGAAATCAGATTATATTGTGAAAATCTCTTTCCATTGAAAACTATCACAGTTACGTCTCAAGTAATCAACTAGATAATCCTAAGATGTTGCCAGCAAATCAAGATTATGAATAAGCACAGATTTCACAAACTACGAAGGGAAATGGAAAATAATTCAATTAATCAAACATGTATACATTGATAATTCGAAACCCTAGAATCTGAGGAAGAGATTAGTTACACATATTCAGAGTAATATTCATCATTGAAAGATAAAACCTGAATTGCATAAAAACTTGGGTCTGAATGTCTTCCCACAAAGATATGTCTTCAAACATAAACCTAAAAACTCTTGGAATCTCTAAAATCTGAAATCTGGAATGTGGAATGCTTAAAATTCGATTTTACAAGGTTATATATAGAGGTGGAGGTGTATCATATCAAATCTAGGGCTAAAGATATGAATAAATCTGATTTTTATCAGATTTCCGCTCCAGCAGACTCGCTCGCGTCGATCGTGGCTGATCCATGTCGATCGAAGTGGCTTCCTGGTCGGCGTCAATCGATGTTGATTGGCGTCTGTCGACGCAGCTTCTTGCCCCTTCTGCGCGGTCTCACGGTTTTGGCCATAACTTCCTCCTCCGAACTCCGATTGACCCGATTCCAGTTGCGTTGGAGAGCTAACTCAAAGATTCATCCATTGCCATGCGCCAATAGCCCGAATTCTTCCTGTGGAAAAATTCTTCACTGCTGAATCTTACACGTCACTGCTTTCGGAACGGTTTTCTCGTGAGTTTAGGCTTAAAAACCTGCACAGATACCAAAATACGCCTAATACCACCTAATATTGATTCATGCATAAATTATATATATAAACTCAATAAATCTACATAAAATAGTAGAAAAATAATATAGATAAGTGAGTAAAATAATGAACTTATCAGACAGCCAATCAAGATATCTCAAGGGCGCACCCCAAGATCTTCATAATCGACCACCCCTCCTATTCAGTACAGAATGAAAAAGAAAAACCAAATCATGGATACCAGTGTCCCTAATAACCCAGACCAAATTGTCGTCGTTGAAGAGACCTCCCAAGACAAACTGTTTCAGTTAGCGGAAAAGTCCAGAATCATCGATCGACAGACTCTAATATCTCAGGTCGCGAAGGAGAAGATTCTAAACTGGAAGAGCTTTCTCTCAATCACCACCGACGAGACGATTGCTCAAGAGATTGCGGGAAAGCTCCTACGTGAGAACTTAACAAAATTTCTCAGTACATGTCCTCGGAGATTCAACCCTACTCGAGTCGCAAAATTTTATGAAAATGCCACCTTCAACGACAAAGATCAATACTTTGTCACCACAGTTGAAAAGGAGCAAATAACGGTAGATCCGGATCTCATCGCCCAACATCTACATCTACCTAAAACTGGAGAAGATATCACCAGTTATCTTCAGAACATTAGTGATGCCTTGAAGGCTTACTGGTTAAAGTGGAAAAAGTCAGGGGCGCCAGAGAAATTCAAACCTGCCACCGAGGTATCCGAACTGAACCCCTGCGCAAAATTACTAAGTGAGATTGCCCTGAGAATGATTTACTGTGGGATTGGATCTTTATCAGAACTTAGTAGTCCCAAGTACTCCCTCATGATGGCTCTTGATGATTGCCCCGGAGGAAATTGGGCAACATACATCTTTGGACGAGTACTAGAAAATGCAAAGAAAAACAGAGATATTCCAACCAAAGGAAAGTTATCTTCAAGCGTTGGTCTAGGCCTGAAAGTTAGCTACCTTCTAGAGCAGATTCTAGGAGTACGAGATCAAGGAGAAGATATTATACCATCTGATTTTATTCCTCCTAAGGTTCCTGTCTATCGTACCACTCAAAAGGAAGCAACAGATGACAGTGTTGACATTATGGAGATAAATGCCAAAACCTCTGAAGATCTAAAATCTATTCCAACAGTTCGAAGTGATGAAGAGCCCAAGAAATCAAGAAAGGTAGGGACTTCTACTCAGAAGTCTGTGCAAAGACGAAATAGAAGAAAAAGGGTGCAACCTGATACACATTCTGAAGAAGTCTCACACCAAGACAATCAACCAGTAGCGGACCAACTTCGACGACAGAAGAAAAAAAAAGATCAACCCAGACAAAGCGGACCCTACGGCTGTCAAGAGATTGCATTTTGATTCTATGTGTGGAGGGACAAGTCAATCCTCCGTGCCATCGGACACAGTTCCAAACTCTGAATCTTCGACTTTTGAGCACACCAAGACTCAGGAACACATGCCGCAAAGGGAAGATGAAATTGACACCCTCTTGGTTTCAGGGGGAACTACTCTTGATGCCACTCACCAAGAGCTTACTGAAGATACAACATCAAAATTGGAAACGATCAAAAGAAAGATTCATGAATACCGCACAACTATTAAGCAATTAGACGCCAAGCGACAAGACCTTGATTCCAAATAGCAGGAGTTAGATGCTCAACGAAGACATTTGGAACAAAATGAGCACATGTTCATGAATCGTCTATCTCAACTCCAAATTCATGAACAAGAAATCGAAGCTGCTGAGCTGAAACATCAAGAAGAGGCTGCTGAGCTGAGACGTCAGCAAGAAGCCGCAGCAGCAATAGCACTCCAGAAAAAATTGGACGATGAAGCTGCTGAGCTGAAACATCAGAAAAAGGCCGAAACGGATGAGCACCAGAGATTACATGCCAAAGCCGCTGTCAAAAAAGCCAAACACGATGCAGCAACCCTAACACAGAGACAGGGGGAAGAAACAGAAATGCATCAATTTCTTCCTCCACTTGATGGGTCTATTGCTTCCTCTCAAAGTCAAACCCAAGACAACTATAGAGCACTAGCTACAGTCGAAAGAGTTATGTCTCCCGACCCACTCTCAGTAGCAATTAACTCTCTACCCTACAATGCTCTGAATCAAGCATAAACCTTTGAGTGGAACATCAGATGGCTCTTGTTCTTGATATTATCAAAAAGGGGGAAGAGAGAAGGGATGAGTCGCTGAAGCTGCAGTTGATCTTGTTTGATCAAAAGCGAGAAGAGGAACAACGAAGGCGTGATGAGGAATACAGAAAACAGGAAGAAGAGCACAAAAAGCGGAATGAAGATTATGATATGTGTGTAAAATGACCTATTTTTCAATGTGTGAGCGTGCATGTTTGTGGCCATTTTACCCTCATATCATATGTTTTTGTTGTTCTTCTGTCTTTTTTCGTGTTTGAAATGTTGTAGGATGTGTTTTGGGCATAAAACAACACTTTTGGATGAGTTTTGGATGAAAATCGCCCGAGCTAGGAGTCAAAAGGAAGCAGGATCGACCGAGCGGTGTGCAGGCTCGGCCGAGCTACATTTGAGAGACCTCGCTCAGTCGAGCCAAGCCCTTCAGAGAGGTGGCTCGATCGAGCCAAATTGGCTCAGGCGAGCCAGAACGTGATTTTCAGCATTTGGCAGTTTTCAGCATGGCTCGAGCGATCCGAGGCCCTGTTTGCTCATTATAAAAGGGGAAAAAATGGTTATTTTCAGAGGAACTTTTGACACTTTTTCATAATTTTAAATAACCACCTCCTAAATTCTCTCTACGGTATCCATTTCCATCCCTTCCAAAACCTTACCCAAGGTATCAAGGGGCTAATTCATCAATCCTTGGAGGAGAATTGAAGATCCAAGGTGGTAGATCAAGACCTAGCAAATCCAATTGGGGAAGATTTCCTTTTCTACTTATCAATTGTAAAGAATGTATTTGATTTCAACTTTGTATTGTTACAATTGAGAGGTATGTTGCTCTAATTCATTTTGGATGTTGATTTGAACAAGGATGCATGAAGATTAGGTTTGATAATTGTTTGTTTACTTTCCTATGAGGGGTTGATTTGCACTTGAGCTTGTTCATACCTATTAGATGTAGGTAATAACCAATCTTTATGTAGTTGATGTGAACGTTGCAGCCAAGATAATCAATTTGAGTTCGACAAGATAATCAATCCTCCTTGGAGAGATGATAGGGGTGAAAGAAAGATTGCCTTGTACAAACTGCTCCCAAGTAAATGCAGATTAAGGGAGAAAGGTGTATTAAAAACCCACAAGATTTTTGACAATGGGTGATGTGGTAAGCTCGTCTAGCTACCGACGTTAAGGAAGCGCTTGTTGGGAGGCAACCCAACCAATTTTATTGCTTTTTTTAATTGCTTTTAGTTGCTTTGATTTTGAATAAATGTCTAGTTTATTTGGTTTTGTGTTTGTAGGAGGAACTACAAGATCGAGAGGAGTGACGATGCACTGTCCACCGTTTTTGCAAACTTAGTCTCACTTGACTAAGTTTGGGGGGATGTGCCGGTAGCCGGTGCCACGGTTTATTCTTCTCCATCTCCAATCCTTTATCTTGCAATTAGTTTAGGTTGTTGGATATGGTCCCTTTATTGGATTTGATTCGATTTGGTTGTACCAATATTGATATTCTACCTTGGATGAATGTTGTGGCCTATGCTCATCTTGATGATATGTATGGATATTTTCATGGGTTTAAGTTTGTTGAACATTGGTTTTGATGGTATGTTTGGTGGAGCTAGTGGAAAAATGATTTATTTGTATAGATTTTTGGATAGTGAAATGATGGTGGAAAGAGGTTTTGGAAGTGAATATGGTTGAGGATTGTTTGATTGTGATTGTAGATGGAATTATTAATGAGTTGACATGATTGAATATTTCCTATTATGCATGGTTTGTGGTAGGGGTGAGCATTCGGTTTTTCGGTTCGGTTTCTGTCTGAAAAAAAAAGAACCGAAAAACCGAAATTTTTTTTCGTAACCGAACCGAACCGAACAGGAAAAAAAACCGAACTGAAATTCCTGTTTGGTTTTCGATTTTTTACGTCGGTTTTTCGGTTAAACCGAAATTTTAATAAAAAAATACAAAATCTGAAAAAATTAAAAAATGCACATAAAAAAATAAAAAATAAATTTTCAGCAATTAAAAATATATTTATATATATATAAATAATATATTAGTATTATATATATAATTTCGGTTAAATATAATTAAATATTAAAGTTTAAGTATAGTTAAATATATTTATATATATATATATATTAAAGTTTAAGTATAATTAAATATATATATATATAATATTAATATTATATATATAATTTCGGTTTTTCGGTTAATTCGGTTCGGAAAAATACAAAACCGAACCGAAAACCAAAAACCGAATTGTTTAAAAAATTGTAACCGAACCGAACCGAAAACTGAAATAACCAAAATTTATTCGATTTAGTTCGGTTTTAAGTTTTTTCGGTTTTTTGCTCACCCCTAGTTTGTGGTTTGTTTAATGGTTTGGTATGAATGGTTGTGCTAGTGGATAATGTTCTATTTTTATTGATATAGTGGTATTGTGGCAAGTTTGGTGGATATGAGAGCTTTATTGTCTTTATTGTGCTCAATTACTTGGTGGTGTTGTATTGATGTATAGTAGGTGCAAATAAGGAATGGAGAGCTGTGTGATCGTGTCTATCGATGGGTAACGCTTTCTATCGTTTCTCCTACCATATAGTTTCGAATTTAATTGTTTATGGCATGTAGATTGTTAATTAGGTTGTTGTGTGCTTGTCGTGTGTATGATGAACCCAAACGCGAATTGGAGATTTGAATCATGATCTACTTTGTAAGGTTAAAATTTGCTTTGACCAATGATAGGGCATAATCTAGTTGTTAAGGCTTGCTCGAATTGAACTTTTGAATTGCCGAGTTTTGTGCGAGGTTAATGCCTAGGACTTGACAAAAGCCGAAAGTTTTTGAGCCTTGATATTGTCATACTTTGATCGGTTGTGACTGGCAAGGTTGAGAGCACAAAATCTAGAACTTGAATATATTCTCTATCTATTTGGCATGAGTTTGGTAACTAAAAAATGATCTTAGGCCATCGATTCTTAGTCATTCCTTTCACTTTCGAAGTATGAGGTTGTTGATATCATAATTTTTCCCTTCATACCCTTGTTTCCCGTGATTGTGCTTAAATGGAGAATCTTCTTCGAAAATAATAGGACAAACTTGGGGGGAATGAGCGTATGAGGGTGAATACGGAGATGAGAGTTGGGTTGGGAATCGTTTGGAAATCTTTGAGTTGTGATTATGAAGCAATAAAGTTATGATTGTGGATTGAGTGTAGGATTGATTTGAATCCTAGAAAAATTAGTACCAACAAAAATTTGGGTACTTAGAAAAAAAAAAGAAAGAAAAGAGAAAAGAAAAATAAAAGCACCATGAAAAGAAAGAAAAATGTTGGTGCTAGAAAAAATGAGAAAAAGAAAGAAAAGAAAAAATATATTTGAGAATTGTGATTGGAAAAGCCTCAAGGTTAGAAGTGGATTGAAGAGAATAAGTTTGGGGGTTTTGGGATATGGAGAAGTTCGTCACTTTAGCCCAAAACCACCTACCTTTTAGTAAGCCACGTTATAACAAAAAACAAAGACCTTTTTGATTTCAGGAGCCAACTCATTGTAGTATAGTGGTGAGAATTGTTTCAAGCCTATGGAAATTGTGCTCGATATCTTGTGAATGAGTGAATTCATCAAACCCTAAACACGTAAGGGAGTGCTTTCATTTCTTTATCCACTATTGATGAGTGGTTTGAGTCGTTAGCATTAACCGTGTCACAAAGTTAGGTGATAATCTCATTCGATTAGAGCATGCCGAGGTGACTATGATGAGCTATGAGGTTGTTTGATGAGGTTTATTGATTGCTTTACTTTGTTTTGATTGAGGACAATCAAAGGTTCAAGTTTGGGGGATTATGATATGTATGTAAAATGACCTATTTTTCGATGTGTGAGCGTGCATGTTTGTGGCCATTTTACCCTCATATCATATATTTTTGTTGTTCTTTTGTCTTGTTTTCGTGTTTTTGTGTTTGAAATGTTGTAGGATGTGTTTTGGGCATAAAACAACACTTTTGGATGAGTTTTGGATGAAAATCGCCCGAGCTAGGAGTCAAAAGGAAGCAGGATCGACCGAGCGGTGTGCAGGCTCGGTCGAGCTGCATTTCAGAGACCTCGCTCGGCCGAGCCAAGCCCTTCAGAGAGGTGGCTCGGTCGAGCCAAATTGGCTCGGCCGAGCCAGAACGTGATTTTCAGCATTTGGCAGTTTTCAGCATTTGGCAGTTTTCAGCATGGCTCGGGCGAGCCAACTTGGGCTCGGGCGATCCGAGGCCCTATTTGCTCATTATAAAAGGGGGAAAATGGTTATTTTCGGAGGAACTTTTGACACATTTTCATAATTTTAATTAACCACCTCCTAAATTCTCTCTACGGTATCCATTTCCATCCCTTCCAAAACCTTACCCAAGGTATCAAGGGGCTAATTCATCAATCCTTGGAGGACAATTGAAGATCCAAGGTGGTAGATCAAGACCTAGCTAATCCAATTGGGGAAGATTTCCTTTTCTACTTATCAATTGTAATGAATGTATTTGATTTCAACTTTGTATTGTTATAATTGAGAGGTATGTTGCTCTAATTCATTTTGGATGTTGATTTGAACAAGGATGCAAGAAGATTAGGTTTGATAATTGTTTGTTTACTTTCCTATGAGGGGTTGATTTGCACTTGAGCTTGTTCATACCTATTAGATGTAGGTAATAGCCAATCTATAGGTAGTTGATGTGAACGTTGCAGCAAATACGCGGACGGAATCGTCGTGAAAAGTGCATAATCATATAGTTCTAGTTCTAATCCATATGCGGGGCTAGGATTATAGGGTGATAATTGACAGTCGGTTGGGAGTGGCCTCGGAGTTAATAACGTAGCTGTTTGCAACTTCTAGAGTCATCTACCGCTAGTTATCCGTAGCAAGTGACTAGCGAACATAAGAGTCAGTTGCTCAACTTCATAGGAATTAAAACTTGTTTACATCAATGATTAACCTAATTGGATTAAATCTATGTTTATTTCAACATCCAATCTACCTCATTTGAGTATTTGCTTGTCTTGGTTTACCAAGGTGTGGAGAGAATTGTTTGAATGTTGTTTGTTGGTTTAATTCATTGTTTGTTATATATCGTTAGCATAGGTTTAAATTGATTGCCTAGTTGATAGAAATCACTCAACAACTTTATTTTTACCTAGCTATTAGACTTTTCTATAGTATCCCGGTAATCTAGCGGGCGAAGCGAAGAAGGACCTGGATTTGACAAATTTTATTCTTGAGTAGCTAGGAGTTTAATTTGATTGAACTTTTAGCCGCATCAGATATCAATATGAAGCTGAATCTTCTAATGGCTGCCAGAGAAGAAGATAGGAAACACCTCTCAGATGTAACAGCAGTCCTCAAGGTGCAACAAGCTAGCCTGCTGGCCATATCTACCGCTATTGCAACTTCCTCAAAACCAAAGGATGCAGATTCCTTGAATCAGGAAAAGGAGAAGGAGTAGAATCAAGACAAAAAGAGAAAGGTCATAAATTCTTTCCATTTTGCCCTATTTTGATTCTTGAATATCTTTTTGAATGTCTTTCATTTATGCAGTTTGTTCATGTACTTGTAATTGATGATATCTATATGAATATGAATAACTGCTGGTTTGAAGACAACCACTCATTGTCTCTTTCCTTGATTCTTATTTTGCTGAATTCACAAGTTCAGTGTGATCAGCGGTTCCTTGTTATTGCTCTAAATTAATTAATTTCAACTGATGTGAATTATCCCATTTAGGGGGGAGATCATTTAGAGCAGGTCGAGTGTAGAAGAAGCACAAGTCTGAGTAGTGATAGACAAAAAAAAATGTAAACTCAGATCAACTGCATCATCTTACCGACAGATAGACTTAGATGTATGATTTTGACAACATCAAAAAGGGGGAATTTGTTAGGTATTGATGTAGAAATCCTACCTTAATTTGATGTTTTGATGTGTCAAAACTAAATACCAAAGTCTAGGTTTAGAGTTATTACCTCATATAATCCTTGTATAGGATATTCGAGTTATAATAATCTAGGAAGAAGAAAGTTAACAAAACTGTGGGACAGTTTTGAAGAAGACATTCGGACACAAACTGTCTTGACTAAGAAGACGAAGACAAGCAGAACAAGGTCACGAAAACTGTGAGTACAATTTTTACACGGAAACTGCTAAGAGGAACTAGCAGCTTCAGAACAAGACAATTTCGCATCAGGGAAAACGTATATGATAAGATGTCGAACAAGTCTCAAGGGAACATCAAAGAAGTCAATGATAAAAGATCAGACAGATACTAAGCTGCGATTGGCGTACAACGTTCGACGTCTGACACACAAGTACAAACTGCTCTGAAAAGTAGTACATTGTAGCAGAAAAATGCGAGAGACAAGCGACTTTTCAGAAGAGCATGGATTATGATTGGACATCTTCTCCAATGTCTCTATCGGCTATTTTCTGGTATCTCACCTATAAATAGCTGGAACAACAAAGACTTAAAAACCTTTGCCTCTCTGCTCATCTAAATACATCCACTAATTTGAATCTCCAACATATTTATTGTCTTTCGTCTGGAACTGAAGCTAAAGCATTAAAGGCTTTCAAGGGAGAAGATATTGCTGTTGTAGTTCATTTATTAAAGAACATCGCATTCATTGCTACGGAGTCTGAGGAGATTCACTGTGCGAAGTTGTTTATAATAGGATTAAGTTAGCAGACTTAATCTAGTATCTTGGTGTTCTTACTTTCCACGTAAGAACACAGCAGCCTGGTCTTTTCAAAGGGAGAACAGATTATCACGGGCTACTACCGATCAGTCGAAGTTCTGGGAAGAACATAATTATCCAACCTACCGAAGAAGGAAAAGGGAGGTTCGTCCTCAGTCCATCTTCGAGTTGGTCCACAGAGAAGATGCAAAGTCTTCGACAGACTGAAGTAGGAGTGAAGTGCAACTGCCTGGCGAGTGATCCATCTTCCTGTGGACAGAGGTTTCTACAACAGCTGGCTATAGATCGCGAGGATTGTATCTTCATAACTTAGTGAATTACCGGATCTGATATCTGATGAGTGGACGTAGGACTTAAAGATCCGAACCACTATAATATCCTGTGTCGTTTACAGCTTTATTTACCTTTCGCACTTTACAGTTTTCTAAGTTATCTTGAAACCTTCAATACTTATTGTGTAAGTATTGAAGCGTATAAAATTGTCTACTGTTTAAATCCATAAAACTGTTATTCTAATATGTTGGCTAAAATAAAACTGTTTTAAAAAACTGTTAACCATAAACTGCGATACAAACTTAACTACCTATACTTAGAGTGTGTTTTATTGATTAATTACTTTCGCTGCACATTATTTTTACTCTGATCTGAGAACAACACTTCTCCAACATGAAAGGCTAACCAAATACTAGAGAGTGATTCAGTTTCACGGACTGTAAAAGTGAAACAAATCTGGATACCAAAAGTTCTTCGTAAAGAGAGACTTTCAAAGGCGACCAAAGAGGCCAGTTCACTTCGAGAAAACTGCCTATCAATCCTCACCAGCAAAGGATGTCTCCACATCAGTTCCGAAGAAGGAAACTGAACTGTCAGTTGCCAAACTGGAGGAACAGATGAGGAACCTGGCCGTACTTCTCGAGAAGGCCAAAGGAAAAGCAAAGGATACTCAGTCCAGTGAGCAAAGGTTCACAAAGAGAGAGCCACGCACATGTTATGAATGCAACTCTCCAGATCATCTGAAGTACGAATGCCCTCTAGTCTCTCAGGAGGAGAGAGACAAATTGAAGATGGTGTTTGAAAGGAGAGCATCTAAGGCTGTGGCCCAAGCAATGCTCACAAGAACTGAAGTACTAGATGTACCAGACCATGATGATGGGTGCTACACGTCTGAGGATGAGAATGATGAGGAAGCACTCCTGGCCTTCATGGCGGCAATCGATGGAGATGCTACCAACGAGGAAGACAGTGCTTCAAACTGCAAAATAGTGGTAACTACTCATCTACCCTCATCTCTTGCATCTACATGTTTTGAAGAAAACTCTGCATGTTTTCGCTTAGATTCAGAAGGTGTTTTACTTGAAAACATTGTTAAAGAGGTTGAAAAATTTCATAAGATTAACGATGAACTAGTTAGGGAAAAAACCTCACTGAAATTAGAGATTTCAATTTTGACCGATGAAGAGTTTCAGTAAGAGTTCACATACCACAACACTTAGTAACATGGATTCAAACAGCATACATTACTTTAGAAGAAATGTTGATCATTCACCAAAGAGTTATCTAGTTTCACGAACTATAAAAGTGAAACAGGTCTGGATACCAAAAGGTTGGACCCAGAAGACTGACTTTGTAGGACCCGAAAGGATACAGAGACCTAAATAACTTTTTCTGTCTTGCAGGGACCGAGTTCTCAAAAGAAAGCAAAATTATACATATTAGATTGCGGATGCTCAGCTTACATGACATGAGAGAAAGATTTAGTCAAGAAACTTGTGACATACAAAGGAGCATCTGTCACTTTTGGGAACAAGGCTCAGGGACAAGTTATTGGAAAAGGATACGTGGAACACAATGAGATCATGATTCAAAACGTGTCCTAAGTCACCAATCTGAAACACAATCTTCTAAGTATAAGCCAACTGAGTGAGAGTGGCTATATTGTTAGGTTTGAAAAATCAGAATGCCACGTCATAGACAAGGTGACTCACAAGACCATAATCAGAGGAATCAGGAAAGGAGGTCTCTACATTGTTGATTGGACTAGTGGAGTAGGGGGAACATGTCTCCTAGCGCACAGTTCCTCAGAAGGAGTAAACTAGTTGTGGCACAAAAGATTAAGTCATTTGAATTTCAATTCAATCAGACATCTGGTAAAACATAATTTGGCTGATGGATTGCCACAGAAGAAGTTCCAGAAAGAAGGATTCTGTAAAGCTTGCCAACTCGGAAAACAGACAAGAGCCTCTTTCAAGAACAGGCCAGTTACAACAAGCACAAAACGGATCTTAGAACTGCTCCACATGGATTTGTTTGGTCCAGTTAATCCACCCACAATTGGAAGAAGAAAGTACACATTGGTGGTTGTTGATGACTACTCAAGATATACATGGGTGGTGCTGCTAAAATCCAAAGACGAAGTCAAAACTCAGCTACCAGAATTGATTACCCGTCTTCAGAATGATAAAGGGGTAACAGTTAAGAGGATAAGGACCGATAATGGAATAGAGTTTTGCAATGGACCCCTCATGGATTTCTACGCTGAAATTGGAATCGAACATGAGAAGTCTACTCCAAGAACTCCTCAACAAAACGGTCTTGCTGAGCGGAGGAATAGAACACTCAAGGAAGCAGTTAGGACCATGATGGCCGATACCGACCTTGGAAAAGGATTTTGGGGAGAAGCCTTGATGACAGCTTGCTATACACAGAATCGAAGTGCATTCAACACGCGGCTGCACAAACTCCCTACGAGATCTACATTGGTCGTAAGCCTTCTATAGCTCCTCTTCGAGCTTTTGGTTCTCCATGTTATATTCACAATAATGGGAAATCTAAATTGAATACTTTCAGCCCTAAGGCTGATGAAGGAGTGTTCCTTGGGTATGAACATCCCTCATATAAGGGATATAAGGTATTCAATAAGACAACCCAGCTTGTGGAAATAACATGTCATTTTGTTTTTGATGAAGCTACTCTAGTGCGCAGGACACTTCAAGAACTGGGTCTGGAAAATCATGAGATCAAGGATGTCAATGAGGAACCTAGAACTGATCTTGATCATAATCAAACAGTTTCTCTGACTAGATCTATGAATGATATTTCCGAGACTCAAGCAGCCTCGGCTGAACCCCAAGCAGTCGAGAGGGCCAATGATGCTAATGTCATTGCTGAGGCCTTAAAGTTCATTAACATCGAAAATCATAATGAAAAGAAGCCCCCTGGAATAAATGCAACAGTTTCTGAAGAAGAGCAAAATGATACCAAGGAAATCAACCTTGAGACCGCTGAGGAAGCAACCCCAACTGGAGAAACAATTATAGCTCAGAATCCAGAAGCTGATCAGGACACTACTCCAGAACAAGGAGATGAAGCAGCTTCTGAACAAGGAGATAGAACAGTTCTAGAACAAAGAAGGGAAGCTGATCCAGAACATAAAAGTGAATCATCACATGAGGAACATCCTGCAGTTTCGGAGAATCTAGCCATACCTGTGAAGAAGCCTAGTTGGCTAAGGGATCATCCTGTTGAAGCTTCTTGGATGATATTGGCAACTCAGTTCGAACACGACAAGGAATTGCTTTGATGTCTTGCTTTATTTCACAAGTCGAATCAGTGAAGATCAGAGAAGCTCTTCAATCTGCGGATTGGATCAATGCGATGCAAGAAGAATTGGCAGAATTCAGTCACAACAATGTGTGGCATCTAGTTGACAAACCAACGCATTAGTCTGTGATCGGTACTAAGTGGGTCTTCAAGAATAAAAGAGATGAGACCGGTGACATAGTTCGAAACAAAGTAAGATTGGTTGCTAAAGGATACACACAATGCGAAGGGATAGACTTTGATGAGACTTTCGCACCAGTGGCAAGACTGGAAGCCATTCGTCTGTTCTTGGCATATGCAACTTATTACAACTTCTCAGTTCTTCACATGGATGTGAAGAGTGCCTTCCTTAATGGCGAATTAAAGGAAGAGGTCTACGTCGAACAGCCCCTGGGCTTCGAGCAAGGAAATCAAGTCTACAAGCTAAGGAAAGCTTTGTATGGATAGATGCAAGCACCTAGAGCATACTCCTCATCCTCCTCATCTTCCGATACCAACACCACCGCCTCCCGCAACTCCACTGCCTCTACCGACTTCTTCTCCGCCAACGTCGTGTGGAATGCAGAGGATCCACAGGCGGCGGTGCTAGGGTTTTGTCCCTGGGAAAGCAAACGCAGAAAAAGATGTAGAATAACGAAGATGATTAGAGACTTCTCCTCCGCCAACGTCGTGTGGAATGCAGAGAATCTAAAGGCAGCGCTGCTAGGGCTTCGTCGCTGACAAAACAAACACAGAAAAAGATGTAGAATAACGAAGATGATCAGAGAAGATAATTAATTGAAGTTATTGATCTTCAATCGAATAATCAAAAATAATAAAAGATATGGTCACAATAAAAATTGCATAAATATAGGTAGTTACCAACTATAATAAATCTACTAAAAAATAAGTATTGTATAATACCAATAACACCCTTAATGAAATAAAAAAATTATAAAACAAATTACATGTGTCATTATATAAAGCGTTGGATCAAATAAATGAAAGGCTAGATATATGGTCATTGTTCATTCAGGACATATAATTCAGAAATGAACGCAACTCTCTCTCTCTCTCTCTATATATATATATATATATATATATATATATATATAGTAGTGTTCCGGTGAGAATGAAACTTAGTATAAGAAATGAGAAAGAGTCTCGACTGTTGATTTTTTAAGATCAATGAACCATATTACATAACAACTCATTTAAAAAAATGTGGCATTTTAGGTTCAATATCTTGCATTAAAAGACTATATAGAAATCATATACAATGAATGATAATTTTGAAACCTGTATTTTAACTACGATTTTGTTCATTTTAAGGACAATATCATACATTAACATTGCATTGTGAAATAAAATTCTTAATCTCTCTACTTACGATATTTTATCTTCAATATTGTGCATTTTATCTTAACAAACATGCATTTTATCTAAGAAAACATGCATTAAATTCATTACAAAACAAATTAATCTCTCTATTAAGGAAAGCTTGCATGTATAAAAATATGGATATCCATATCTAATCTCATATGGAAAATATTATTATAAAAAGAAAGATTACCTTATTTTCAAAATTCAAATATATCTATCCTTAATTTATTTGAATATTCTTACCAAGTCTACTCAAAAGGATCATCATCTTATTTGTGCATCAAATAATCCAAGTTCATGTTGAAAGTTAACATGTAAATTTTGAATTTTATTCTGAGTCGTATCGATCATTTATACATCCAAAAAATTATATCTCACTATGTTACATAAATAAAATATATCTTAATTTTATTTATCTTAAAATAAGTTTATTATATTTTTTTAATCAAATATGCATATTATTGTATTGCATAAAATAAAATATTATATTTTCACCTCATTTTATCTTAAAATGTGTTCATTATATCTCTATAAAATATACATTTTCTGAAGGAATATAATGCATTTTATATATCATATAGTGCATTTTAAGTAAGATTTCATGCATTTATGTACATTTTCATGCATTTTACGAAAATCAATGTGCTGTTACGAGATTTATGAATAAAATCACTAATTTTTATTTTCGTTAAGGTTTTCGTCCTCTAAATTTATGCAATAAGGATTTCTTTTAAAAGATAATTAAATCATATTTAATTTTTGATATATAATACATGAAAAATGAATTTAAATTGAGTGACTTATGATCATTTAAAATTTTAAGAATTTTAATTAGAAGATATAGAAAAAGCCTTACATTTTACAAAATTATCCTTAAAATTGAATAATGCACAATTAACTACAAAAAGAACACAAAATTTTTTAAATCTTGAGCGTTGATATGCAAAAATAGACGTCTGAGATTCATTCTCATTTCTCATACCAACTAAAATTTTAATATGATCATCACTCTCTCTCTGTGTGTATATATATAGATATATATATAGGGAGCGGATCCAGTGAGAAAACTCTTAACGTGAGAAAGTGACAAAGATGCTTGATTGCATTCACGACATTGCTTGATTGTATTCAGGTCGTTGCTTGATTGCAATGTTGCTTGATTGTGCTTTAGTTGTTGCTTGATTGCATTTTAGTTGTTGCTTGATTCAATATCAACCATTCATTCTTTTTTCTCACATGGGGAATTTTTTTTACATGATCCCTCCTCTCTCTCTCTCTCTATATATATATATATATAGGGATGAGATTCATTCTTATTTTTAATATAATTATTTATTATCATATGATCTCATATATATATATATATATAGGGGAGCACTATACACTAAACTCATCTCCCTTAATGAACACTACAATTAATAATTACACACACAAAAATGAAAAATTTATAGTTCATTCTGGGTGCTTTGTTCGGATTAGAACACTATATATATATATATATATATATATATATATATATATATATAGTGGTTATCATATGAGAATATTTTTTAGTATGAGAAATAAGAATAAATCTCAGTCTTTTGTTCTTGTCATTTCAACGCTCAAGATCTATTTAATTCTGCATGCTGTTTTAGTTCATTATCCTGCATTGTTGCAAAATTAAGGTTATTTTTTTAATTTTAACTTTTTAAATATTGAAATAGTACGTGTCTTCACATTTGATCAGATTTTTATTCCTTTTTCTGCGAGATTTGATTTCCTCTTTCATCTTCGTGCAATTTGATTTCTATTTCTTCCTTTGATCAGATTTTTTTTCCTTGTTTCTGGATTTTGCAGTTGTCTTTGTTACTTGTGGTTGTTATTGAATTCAATTTTTTATTTTGGAATTCTATCGTTTGACAAAGTTATGGTTGATTGCGGATGTGAATGTATATTCAGAATTTTCTTTCTCTGCTCTTTATTTTTTATTTGTGATTGTGTTCATGTTTGTTTTGATGTTCTGTGATTTTTAGAGATGATTTGTGCTAGTTTTGGAATTGTAAACATTTTGTTATTGATTGTTCGTGCAAAAGATAGTTTAATTTTTTTTTATCTATTATTCATTTTTCTGTCTTTTTTATTCATTATAGTTCTATAACATGCGCATTTTTTTTATCATAGTTCGTGAAATTTTTGTGCAGTGACATGTTCAATTTTAGGTTTATATTATGCATTATTAGTGATGAACTTATACATTTTATTATATTACAGGTTCATTTATACCAAACTGTTTTGATAAGATGAAACTGTTCACTCTTGCCCACTCTTAGCCACTCTTGAACTACCGAAAGCTCAAACGCATTCATATCAGCGAATAAGCAGTCTTTCGAGGCTTTTCTTAAAGCTACTCCGTGTGTCAATCATTTGAACACGAGACTCCAAGCTTCTAGCTTGTGAGTTATTGATCTCATTTGGTGTTCTTTCTCATTCCGAGGAAGAACATAGCAGCTCTTGAGCCAGCCAGCTCCAGAGTTATTACGGGCAGTTTTGCCGCCAGCAAGAGTCAAGTTCTTGGGAGAACTCAACACCCAATTAGTCAGAGGAGGAGGTTGAAGTGACGTGCTCGCACTCCATCCATCTGACGAGAGTTGAAGAAGGACAAGGACCGGGAGCGGTTGATCCAGTGGACTGGTAGACAAGGCATCTACCAGCTGGAAATAGATCGTAGGAAATCTTGTACCGGATTACTCTTTTTAGTGAATTTCCAGTGCTTCGACTGGAGAGTGGACGTAGATCAGTTGATCGAACCACTATAAAATATCCTTGTTATTTACTGCTTTCAGCATTTACTTACCGATTTAAAACCCAGCACCCAAGTGCTGGAGTATAACTGAAACCAGTTTATAACTGTGCAAACTCGACTCTAAAATTTTCTAAGTCCTGAGTCATCAGCTGACCAGCCAGTTGCCAGTTAGCTGAATACTCAGTTGCCAGTTGACTTACCAGCTGACAAGGTCCCAGTCAGCTGTGTAACCAGCAGAGTGCAAGAAACGAACTTACGTATTTTCCGCTGCCAAGTATACCCTGATATCCGGGACCAACAGAAACCTTTAAAGGGGAGAATTTTTAGAACTATTGATGATGATATTGAGTTTTATAAGGACTATGCTCGTATTACTTCTTTGAAGAAGAAGATGTTTGAAGGTTTTTATGGTCTATCGGTTCCTGAAAATATTGAAGTGTTGCCTTCAGTTATTGTGAAAACCAAAAGCAGTGGAAGTCAAATTGCTTCGAGGAAGGAGAAAACTCTTAGAATGTTGGATAAACCAATGAGAATGTGTGCAAAATGTAAAAAGTTGACTTATCGTGATTCAAGGAATTGTGTCAAAGTCAATAAGAATGTAACAAAAAATGCATGATAGCATTCTTACAGATGCACATAGGATGGTCAAAAATGAACTTACGACAGTTAATGCGATGTGATTTTTTTTAATTCATATTTATGTAAAAATGAAGTAAATCGGACTTAAAATGCAAATTGTTGTTTGTTTTTTAGTGTTTTTACAATTTTAGCCTTTACTGCAGGATATTGGAGCAAAAACGCCCTCTTTTTTAATTTGCTGAGCTTGAATCTTGTTCGTTGATTTGATGAAATGGACGGGCGAGATATATTCTTATTTCTCATACTAAACCTCACGTTTACCTGATCACTACTCTCTCTCTCTATATATATATATTACATGATGATGACTAATTTTCTTTCTTTCTTTATTATTTAAATTTTTCAATAAATTATAATACTTAAAATATCTATTTTAAGTTATAATATCAACATCATTACATATAATAAAAAAATATCAAAAAAAATTCTTTGAGGTATTTGTTGAAGATGTTTATAAAAGAAGACTTTGATAAAAAAAAAGACATTTTTAAATATTTAGAGATTAAAAATTGTGTTTCATTCCATGCAATGATGAATTGGACTAGTTGAATGCCAGCTTGTATATGCACTGCAAGAACACGTGACTTGTCTACCCCTAACATTTAATCAAACTTTCAAGTTTTGGTGGGTCTATCTGTTAATGTGCCTAACTTTTGTCTTCTTTTATTTTTTGCAGTTATAATTTATACACGTTTAGGATTGATATTTTGGAGTCTAATTAACCTTTCGCCACACAACTTAATATTATGCTTGTCAAATTTAAATTAAGTGTCCAAAAGCAAATTGACCTCTATATTTTCTCTGTTGACAAATATAGAATTAATGTTAAAAATAGTGGGTGAGATTATTCCATTGACATTCCTACTATATGCATTTATTATATTGGGACTTGTGGTATTTTCTTAAATTTGATTGATCTTGGACTGGACAACATAATAATAATAATAATAATAATAATAATAATAATAAAATTAGCCCATATTATTTGGTTCTTATTTGGTTCAATTAAACTGTTCAATTTTTAAAATGGGTTCACTTAAACTCTTTTGCTTTTAAAATTACTGAAATACCCTTTTTTAAGAAATATCACAAATATTTTATGATTCTAAACTTATTTTAATTTTTTTTCTTTTAATTTTTTTTAAAGTTGTGTAAATAAAAACACTACACAAAATACTTGTTATATTTATTTTGAATTTATTGGATTACGTAAATTCTTAAATATTTAATTTATAATATATTATAAGTAAAATTCCACTTACATAAATTTAATAAATTCTAATTATTTCGTAAATGCAAAGAATATTATAAATTATTAATTATCACATACTGTACCATTAATAACTTCATCATAATATTAGTTATTTTAAAATTAATAATATAATAATTAAATATCATAATGGATTATCGAGTGTGAAAGTAATTACTACTTATGGATTTGTTCAAATAAAAACAGTCAAGGTAATAATTAAATATCATAATGTGAATAATTAGATTATTAAAATTAAATTTTCAGATTAATTATTCTATCAATGATAATTATTTTATCAAGAATTCTAACAAATTTATAAAACTTGAAATTTATAATAAACTCAAGATAAAGTAATATGTTTAATAAGCAATTCGGCATCTTCATCAGGTACTGACACAGGCAGAAAGAAAATTTGTTTTGTAAAAGAAGATACATGTAATCAGTTAAGATAGAAGGGGAAAAGGGTAGCAAAGGTTTTCGCAGCTCTCGAAAGGCCAACTATTGGAATTCCAGCAACATCAAACTGGCTAATCAAGTAGTGCCCAAGAGGCCGGTTCTTCGAAAAAATTGGTAAAATAGTATTTTCCCGAATTGGCCCAATCACAAATTGAGAAAATTCCAGTTTTTTTTAGTTCAACCCAAGAAACTGGTAAAACAATGTGTTCCTACTGCAAGGAAGCCAATTTCAACAACAAGGTTGACCAAACAATGAGCTTCAGTCTTGCGAAAGTCAAACAATCAACCTGGTTACTCTCATAACCTGAGACCCAAATCTCATTTCAAAAATGAGAGGAGGAACATACAAAGTAGGAAGAACAACTACTTGAGGCCCGAGCTGTATAAAATTTCTTTTTCAAAGGCTATGAAGGCTAACCATTGTGATCAACAATCACATAGTTTCTATACACATCCGGAACTAGCTTTCCCATGTCCTATGAGGAAATACACTTTTAAAAGGACTGCACACACTGTCACAATTTCTCAAACAAATATCATGCATTATATGAGAAGGAAGAGAAAGGTGGCAAAAAAAGGCTTTGATAAGCTACCTGCTGAGAGGGTAACTCAAGTTTGGATTCCCAAAGTGTGGATCCAACATACTAATCCTGTAGGACCCATATAATCGGGAGACCTAAAGTATAATTTACTTCTTGTAGGAACAGGTATCTACTGGCTAGCTTCGAGGGCAGAAGAGCGTGTGGATATTAGACGTGGATGCTCTGCGCACATGACCAGAGAAAGAAATCTTCTTACAGATCTCATAATGGTCAAAGGACCAACGATCATGTTTGGTGACAACTCTAAAGGTAGAGTGATTGGAAAGGGATGCGTTGAACAAAATGGAATTATCATCATGAACTTATCTCTTGTCACCAATCTGAAGCATTACCTTCTGCATTAGACAAATTAGTGAAAATGGTTATGTTGTTTCCTTTGCCGAGCCTGAATGTCAAATACGAGATGTGACTTCAGGAGAAGTCAAGCTTAGAGGCATAAGAAAAGGACTTGCAAAGTGGACAGACAAGCTCATGCTTTTTGGCAACCTGCTCAAGTGAAACAAATTGATTGTGGCTTAAAAGGCTAAACCATCCGAATTTCAAGACAGATCAATATTCTGGTTAAGCACGAGTTAGTAGCAGGTCTGCCGAAGGAAATCTTTAAGAAAGAAGGTATCTGCAGAGCCTACCAACTGGGGAAGCAAACTAAAGCCTTGTTCAAGAACAAGCCAGTTAGTGCAAGCACAGAGCGGATACTAGAGCTGTTGCACATGGACCTCTATGGACCTGTGACTGCACCCTTGGTGTAGGTTCTAATGATTACTCGAGATACACATGGGTGAAGCTTCTCAAGACCAAGGACGAAGTAAAGCTCATACTCCCTGAGCTGGTGATGCTTGTCCAAAATGACAGAGGAGTCACAATAAAAACATCAGATCTAACAATGGAACTGAGTTCTGCAATGGAACTTTGATGGATTTCTACACTAAATTCGGGATAGAACACGAGATGTCATCCCCAAGGATTCCACAACCAAATGGGCTTGCAGAAAGAAGAAACCGCACTCTCAAAGAGGTCGTGATGACCATGCTGGCAGAAACCTATTTAGGTGAGCGCTATTTGGGAGAAGCTGTTATCACAAATTGCTATACACAAAATAGAAACGGACTCAACAGTCGTCTGCACAAAACTCCCTACGAAGCGTATCATGCTCGTAAGCCTTCTTTAGCTCATCTTTGTGCTTTTGGTTCACCATGTTATATTCACAATAATGGGAAGTCAAAGTTGAATACTTTTTCTCCCAAAGCTGATAAGGGTGTTTTCCTTGGATATGGACACCCCTCTCACAAGGGATACAAAGTACTCAACAAGACCACCAAATGTTTAAAAATAATATGCAATGTTATTTTTTATGAAGTTACTCTAGTGCGCAGGACCATGAATAAACTAGCTGAAGTGTTTCATGAGATCTATAATGTTGATGAACAATTGGGCTTAGAAAAATCTAATCTTGAACCAATTTCTCCGACTTGATCTCTAGGTGAAATTTTTTCATGACCAATTTCCTCATCTAGTGTAAAAACTGCTGAGAGGACCGGTGATGCTAGTGAACTTGCTGAGGACTTGGATTTTATTTTCCTAGATAGCAACATAAATCTAGGGGGAATCCAACCTGGAGTTTTGGAGCTTGAAGATGAAGAACTTTCAAAAAGAGCTCCAGAGACAGAGGAAGTGGAAGATTATGAAGACCTAATTGGCGAGTTAGGAATTGATGGTGCTGGAACAGAAAATCGACGAATTGATGACATTATCACACCAATTCTTGAAGGGTCAGAAGCTGAGGATGTGCAATCGACGGGAGGACCACTTCCAAATCAATAACAAGTTTTAGAAAAACTGATCGTGCCCTAAGACTTCCATCTAACGGACGTGCCAGTAACTGCAACATCCAATTTGAAAAAGGCAAGGTAGTGCACTACTCACTTCCTATATTTCCCGATCGGAACCGATGAAGATTGGAGAAACGCTACAATCGAAAGATTGGTTCCATGCAATGCAAGAAGAATTGTCAAAGTTCACCCACAACTATGTCTGGCACTTGGTTGATAAACCTACACATCATCTAGTGATAGGTAGCAAGTTGGTCTTCAAGAACCAACGGGATGAAGCCGGCAACATGGTCAGAAATAAGTTGAGACTTGTTGCTAAGGGATATACGCGGTGACAAATCTCTCGACTTGAGGCACTGCAAACCCGTAGGGATCAAAAGGTAAGTATGTTAAAGAGTAAGGTATGTGAGGATGACTTTGTGTTTAGGACAAATCAAAAAAGGTAAAAGCAAACTCCATGAGAAAGTCTATTAAACCTTTTGATGGCAGTGGATCAAGTTATGAAAAGTTAAATTCTATTTATCCTGATATGTTAGAGTCTAAGAAAAACATTACTAAATTTTCTAGAGCAGAGTCTAATATCACTAAGCAACGTGTCAAAGATAAATCTAAGGTGTTCATGTGTCATTACTGCAATAGATTTGGACTAGAATTGCTGATGAGATAAGGAAAATTAATCAAAAAAGTCATAAAGTGGATAAAACATGTCTCGCTATTTATACTTCCCTAAAGTCTAACTTTGCAGGCAAGTGGTACTTTGATAGTGGATGTTACAGGCATATGACAGGAGATAATACAATTACTTGTAGTGGTGGTGCTAAGGGGAAGATCACTGGTAAAGGAAAGCTGAATGTTCCAGATTTTCTTAAACTAAAACATCTGCTATATGTTGTAGGTCTGACAACTAATTTAATTGGCATAAGTCAGTTGTGTGATGATGGACTCACGGTCAAGTTTGACAAAGAGACATGCGAGGTTTATGATGATAATAACAATTGTGTTATGATCAGAAGTGGATAAACTGATAATTGTTATCAAATTGATCAAGATGGAAATTGTTTTCTAGCAAAACCTAGTGAAGCTGAAATATGGCACTAGAAGAAGGGGCATGCAAATGTTCGAAGCATTCCAAACTTCTGAGGTATGATGCTGTGAAAGATGTTCCTCAATTAAAGTTCAACATTGACAAGGTTTGTGATTCATGTCTGAAATGTAAACAAACTCGTAGATCTCATCCCATCTTGAGCATGACTAACACTAATGCTTGTTTTGAATCGTTGCATATGAATTTGATGGGTCCTATAGAACTAGAAAGTGTTGGTGGAAAAAGGTGTGTGTTAGTTTGTGCTGATGATTATTATAGATTTACTTGAGTAGAATTCTTGAGAGAAAAGTCTGACACCTTCGAATTTTTCCAGAAAGATATGTAGGCAACATAGAAAACTTTATCATGCTAATATTATAAGAATTAGAACTGATCATGGAAGAGGATTTGAAAATGTTGAGTGTTCTCATTTTTGTAACATGAAAGGTATAACTTGTTGGGCCCAAAAACGATTGCGCTGGAAAAGTCAGGTCCAGGCCCATTAAGAATGACGATGGCCCAGAATATAACGTCTAAACGAGCTCAACAACTTCGAGGTAATGACTTGAACCAAACACGAGGATAGAGATATAAGCTCTAGTACCAAGTCGAAGTTTCGACCATTTCCTGCCCGGGAACCATCGGCTCTTGAGGAGATCCTACCCTCGTGCACGACCCGAGCAGGAGGCTCCAAATGCAGAAGCGTGCTGAAATCGGAATGAGGTTGGAAGACCGCAGTTTAAAGCCATTTCCGCCCAATAAAATCGGAACAACTCCCGAAGATCTCGCACAACTGGTGACGCTCTCCCATTATGGAGCTCGAGGCGCCCCAACCAACTAACTCCGCTAAAAGGGCGCAAACGGCCACTACCAACGGCTCCCCCCAAATGTCGGAACTACCGTCGAAAATAGTTAGGGTTGTAACCACCTCCCTTGTCCTATAAAAGGGACATGGATGGTTCATTTTTACACGTGTTTTTAATCCCTAAGAGTAGAAGCACGAGCACACTACAACACAATTACTTTGCTCATCACATCAAGTTGTAGCCACGGCCGGTATTTATTATCCCATTTTCATCATCGTTGGTTGTATTCTCATTCGATTTCTATTAAATTCCAAGGGTCCCAATTTCAACACAAATCGAACCTCAACAGTTTGGCGCCCACCGTGGGGCCTTTGGAACATAATCTCGTTTATTTTGCAGGATATGGCCAACAAACTCGAACCGGAAGTGAGCTCCGGCTCAGAAGATCCACGTGAGCAGGGTCCTGAGCCCCAAGAGAATGCACTCCAGAATCTCTTATAGGGGATGGAGCAAAATCGCACGATGCAACTAGCATTGAGCTTTCCACCACCACATCCCTCTGCCATGAACGACCCTACCGTGGTCCAAGTCATGAATCAAGTCCGTGATGCACAGCAGGAGATTGCCCAAGTCAACCTCCAGATGGAACAGATGACCAGGGCACACCGCGAGCTGTTTGAGGAAAACCAATGCCTCCGGGCTGAGAGACCCGCCGCCAACCACCAACCCTGGGTCACAGTCCCCGAGAGTTCAATGCGTCACCCCCGGTGACTCCACGGAACCTAAATGTAGAATTTGAGCACAATACCAGTGGGCGAGGACAACATGTACCACCCAACACCGAAGGAGGGCCTCGGGCTGGGGCTGGCGAAGAGAGGCCACCTGCGCCTGACCCAGCGATGAACGAGACCCAAAATTGCCTAAGCTACTTCGAGTCTCTTCTAGCTCGTATCCCCGGTGTACCTCCGCCAGAAAGGAACATTGCGAGAGAGAGCTATGCAGACTCACCATTCATACCCAGCATAGCCAACGTGGAGATCTCCGCGAGGTTTGTTCCTCCTAACTTCGTCCCATATGAAGGGACCATGGATCCCAAGAACCACGTCGCGATCTACAAGCAAAAAATGTTCGCGGCATCCATCCTGGCAGAGGAGCGCGAAGCTTGCATGTGCAAGAACTTCGGGTCTAGTCTGACAGGCCCCACATTGGAATGGTTCGTAAGCCTGCCTTGAGGATGCATCTCCACCTTCGCGGAACTCCACCAATTGTTCCGAAGGCTGTACGCAGGCAGCAGGAAACAGGAGAAACACCTGGACGAGCTTTACGCCATCATCCAAAAGCCACAAGAGCCTTTGCGATTGTACGTGGCTCGTTTCAACTAGGAATTGGTCAACATTCCTAATTGCCCCCAGACTACCGCGATTGGGGCCTTCCAGAAGGGATTGGATGTAGCTTCCGATCTCTACAAGGAACTAACCTTGTACCCTTGTCAGACCCTCGATGATGCATTCAACAAGGCTAGGGCTTGCATCAAATGGGAATAAGACGAGCCGTACCAGATCTCACGAAGGAGCGCCCTGCGCACCTCCGGGCGGGTGACAAGGGATGAAAAATCTGACTCTCGAGATAAAAGGGATACGAGGCCACATCCATACACCCGAACACCAAGAAGCTCCACTCCTTACGTCCCTGATTACACCTTGAGTATCGCACCCGCCAACCTCATAAACAACGTACTAAAACAAATGCCAGGGGCTGTAAGATGGCCACCTAGAATGGCAACAGACCCTGCTTCCCGGGACGCTAAGAAATTCTGCGAGTTCCACAATGACCATGGGCATTGTACCGAGGAATGCTGGGCGCTCCGGATCGAAGTTATGGAGCTCCTTAAGAAGGGCCTCCTGATGGAGTACCTATCCCTGAAGGGCAAGAAAACGTGGACCCGTGGGAAAACGAACCCAGGGAGGAAGCCCGACGAGGATAAGGTACCAACCTCCCCTACTACCGAAAAGACCGTCCACTTCACTACTGGTGGATCGGAAGTAAGTGGCATCAATCGTAGCTCTGCCAAGAGAGCTTGCAGAGCCGCCAGAAATATGGATGGAATCCTGCGCAAGAATCCGGAACACGAAGTCATTGAGTTCACCAGTGAAGAATCGCCGGGGATCCACCACCCACATCACGATGCTTTAGTCATCTTTTTACCCATCTCCAATTGCCGCGTTCGCCGAATTCTGGTGGATAACGGTAGCTCGGCAAATGTGCTCTTCTATAAAGCCTTCAAATAAATGGGCATCCCTGACTCTAGGTGATCGGCAACATAACATAACTAACGGGGTTTAGCGGCGAGAAGAGAAATACCTTGGGAGATGTACGATTGCCTGTGTATTGCGGAGGTGAAAATCTGGATCTGACTTTTCAGGTCGTAGACGCTCCCTCAGCTTACAATGTTATCCTTGGACGACCTTGGTTGCATGAACTCCAGGCCGTCCCATCCACTTACCACCAGGTGGTGAAACTCCCTACCAGATGGGGGGTACACACCATCCACGGAGAGCAAACAGCCTCCAGCGAGTGCTATTACACTAGCCTCAAGGCCGTGAATAACATCGAGGGGCCTGTTAAGACCTCGCCACCTGAAGAATTAGAGGAAGTATCCCTCGATGAGCAAGACCCAACGAGAACCACCTTAATAGGTGCTGAGCTCATCCCCGAAGTTAGGACGGAACTCCTGCAGTTACTGCGGTCCCAGTTGCACGTATTTGCTTGGTCACACAAGGACATGACCGGAATAGACCCCGAAGTGATGACTCACCGACTTCAGGTCGACATCAAAAACCGATCCAACAAAGGCACCGGAGGTTCGCCCCTGAGAAGAACCTGGCCATAAACGAGGAGATCGTTAAACTCCCAAGCATTGGGTCGGTTAGGGAAGTTAAATACCCCACTTGGCTAGCCAACATAGTCGTGGTAAAAAAGAAGAACGACAAGAATCGGGTGTGCATTGATTTCACCGATCTTAATAAGGCTTGCCCTGAAGATCCGTACCCGCTACCCCACATTGATAGCGTCGTAAACGCAACTGTAGGGCACGAACTCTTGAGCTTCATGGACGCCTTCTCCGGGTACAACCAGATTCAGATGCACCCTGAAGACCAAGAGAAGACGGGCTTCATGACCAACAAAGGAATCTACTGTTACAAGATCATGTCGTTTGGCCTAAAGAACGCTGGCTCAACATATCAAAGACTCGTCAACAAAATGTTCGAGCACCTTATAGGGAAAACCATGGAATTTTACATCGATGACATGCTCGTCAAGTCCTTACAGGCCGGAGAGCACGTCAAACACCTCCGCGAAGCGTTCCAGACTCTAGAGAAGTTCAACATGAAGTTAAACCCCGCCAAATGCGCGTTCGGAGTGGCCTCCGGAAAGTTCCTCAGGTACTTGGTCACGTAGAGAGGAATCGAGGAAGATCCAAGCCAAATTAGAGCAATCCACCTCCTCCCACATCCTCGGAACCCTAAGGAGTTCAAAGGCTAACAGGCCGACTTGCGGCCCTAAGTAGGTTCGTGGCCAAGTACTTCGAGAAAACACAGTCATTTTTTCAATCCTAAGGAAATGAAGTAAGTTTGAGTGGACCGAGGAATGCGCTAAGGCTTTGGAAGAATTAAAGCACAACTTGACCAGTCCCCCGGTCCTATCCAAACCAGAGATAGGGGAGACACTCCTGCTCTACCTGTCGGTCTCCGAGAAGGCTGTGGGATCGGTCCTCGTACGCGAGGAAGGGACCAGGTAACATCCCGTCCATTACGCTAGCAAATCCCTTCTCGATCCAGAGTCTCGATACACCGCCTAGGAAAAACTGGCACTCTCGCTAGTCAATTCAGCCCGGAAACTGAAGCCCTACTTTGAGTCACACCCCATCAAAGTAGTAACCGCTTATCCCCTCCGTACAGTATTCTCGAAGCCAAGTCTATTCGGTCGTCTACTCAAATGGGCCATAGAATTAGGAGGATACGACATCGAGTACGAACCAAGGACGACAATCAAGTCACAGGTGCTTGCGAACTCCGTAGCGGAATTCACCGGCGATCTCCAAACTCAAGCGGAATAAGAAGTGGCTCATCCGAGTCGAGAGGTTTTATCTGAAGATCCTTGGATCCTGTACGTAGACGGAGCCAGTAACATTCATGGCAATGGAGCGGGGCTGCTCCTAACCAGCCCTTGGGGAGAAACCTTCCAGAGAGTCGTGCAACTAGCCTTCGACGCAACTAATAACGAGGCTGAATACAAAGCCTTACTCCGAGGAGCCCTCTTGGCCAAGGAACTAGGGGCTAGGGAATTGGAAGTCTTTAGCGACTCCCAGCTGGAGGTCATCCAAACCAACGGGGAATACCAAGTCAAAGAGCCCCGATTACTCTGTTATCACGAGGTGGTCAAGCTGCTCAGAGGATCCTTCGACGCCTTCAACGTTAAATACTTAGCAAGGGAGGAGAACCACATGGCTGATGCCCTAGCCGGCCTAGCCACCGCACTCACCAACCCGATCCAAAAACCAGTTCCTGTCTCATGGGTCGAGCAACCAATCGCCACCGCCAAGGCCGGAGTCACGCCTATAAGCATAAACCCTGAATCCTCCTGGATGGTCCCCATATCCGCGTTCATACGGGATGGGACCAAGCCCACCAAAAGAAACGAAGTTGCACGGCTGGAACGACAGGCCGCACGGTACTCGATGATCAACAACACCCTTTATCAGAGGTCCCTCGAAGGACCCCTCCTCCGGTGCATCAATGAGCCCGAAATTACTCAAGTCTTATACAAGATACACGAAGGCGACTGTGGCAACCACTCGGGAGGGCAGTCTCTGGCGCATAAAGTAATCTCTGTCGGCTTCTACTTGCCTACCTTATGCCACAATGCCAAGGAATTCGCCAAGAGATGCGATCGTTGCCAGAGGTTTGAAGCTACCTCCCACATCAGTGCCAAACCTTTGCACGCTACCATCGCCCCTTGGCCCTTCATGTCCTGGGGAATGGACATCGTAGGCAAACTACCCAAGGGCACCTCCCAAAAAGAGTACATCCTCATAGCCACTGACTATTTCACCAAGTGGGTGGAAGCCGAGGCTCTCAGAAACACCAGAGAGGTGGAAGTCATAAAATTCTTGTGGATACACATCCTATGCAGGTTCGGAGTCCCAAAGGAAATACGGACAAACAACGGAGCTCAATTCACGAGCAGTAAGGTCAGAGCATTTTATGATAAGTTCAGAATCAAGCTCGTGTTCTCCACGCCAAGGTACCCTGAGGCGAATGGTCTGGCCGAGTCTACCAAAAAGACTCTCCTTAATACTCTGAAAAAGAAGCTAGAAGACCACAAATCTCAGTGGGTAGAAGAACTACCAGGGGTCCTGTGGTCCTATCGGACGACCCCATGAACAGCGACCGGGGCTACCCCCTTCTCCCTAGCCTATGGGGAGGAGGTTGTGATTCCTATAGAAGCACAATTAGGAAGTCTTAGAGTTGAATTCGGCCAGCTGAACAGCAACAACCACAACCTTATGGCAGGACGTGAGCTGGTTGACGAAGTAAAGGATGAGGCCTACGCCCGGATGGCCCAAAGACGATAGCAAGTGGAGAGATTCTTCAACAAAAGGCTGCGGTTGAGAACCCTCCACGAAGGCGACTTGGTGCTAAGGAAGGTTTTCCAAAACACCAAGGAGGACAAAGCAGGGAAGCTCACTCCCCAGTGGGAGGGACCATACGTTGTCACCGGAATATCGGGGCGAGGGGCTTATAGCCTCACTGATTCAGAAGGAAGGCCCGTATGCAACAGCTGGAACATCAAACACTTAAAGCGGTATTATCATTAGTGTTGTTCCTGGGTCCTTCACGAAGGGCCCAACAAATATGGTATTCTTTATTTTACTTTGCGGTACCTTATTTATTTTGATTTCACTTGCATCTCAATATCGTTGTGTCTTGCTTTGCTTTACAATAAATGAAATGTGACGACGTTGGTTTCAATTCGATGAATGCAATCATTCTCTTTATGAATTTACTTTCGTCATTTATCTTGTATCATCTTGCTCGCATGCTACTTTACATTCTCTCGTTTAACTCTCAACATCGGATACTAACTTGGACATCGGAGGGGCGATGTCGCGTGCATCGACCACACTCACGATCCTCTTCTATTTTGCCTATGGCAAACACATTTCAGTGAAAATAAGCATAAGCATAATACGACAACGCCGAAGTAGCGGCCAACACCTATTCACATAAAAGGTCACCCTTCTTCATATACCAGCAAAGGGTGACCACCGTTCACACGAGTCAACAAAAACAACCAAAATAAAGCAAGTTCTACAAGCATCCAAAGTAAAGATTGTTCAAAAGTCTAACAGAAAATAAAAGTTTGTTCTCTGAAGAAATTCAAGTAGCGGCAGATTTGGAGGGCTCGGCGGAGTTGGGCTGCAGTCCAAGCTGCTCCCCGCATTGCAGATCATCTGTTTTGGCAGTCGGACGGGGATTCTCCTCAACAGGGGACCGATTCAGCTCCACTTGGTCATCCACCTTCGGCTCTGGATATGGCTCCTTACGCTCAGCACCTTGCTCCGGCGCATCCAGGAAACCCAAGTTCAGGTCAGGGTATTTGAGGGCGATTCAACCGCGGACTTTGTCAGTCGCTTGCCCCACCATCATCTGCAGGAACGACAAGAATTCAAACCAATACCAAGTCACCAGATATCAACACACAGAAACATACCTCATAAGATTCACTAAAATGTTCAGACATGATGATGGTGGAGTAGTCGAGTCCCTCTCCCCATTTGAGCCGAGCAATCTCATCATCGAGATCCCCCAGCTTTTGCCTAAAATTGATATCTCGGGCCTGAAGCTCCTCTCGCGCCGACCCTAGCCGAGCCGTTAGGGTGCAAATTTCCCCGCGAAGAGAGTCCACCTCCGCAGCGGCACGAGCGAACTCTTTTTTCAGCTCAGATGAGCCCTTCCTAGCCTTCTCCAACTCCAGATGACACCGACGTAGGTCCTCTTGAGCGCCCGTCAGTTCCTCCTCCAGTCCCTGGACCTTCTTCACGAGCTCCCGAACACGAGGACTCTCCATCTTGACCTTGGAAAGCTCCTTTACCTGATCCTCTACGTGGATAGCAACCTCTTTGTGGAACTCCAGAAGGTCTATCACGCCCTGCAACGCAACAACATAAATGATGAATAGCCAACTCCAAGGAACCATAAAGTTACGAAGCTAACCCCTACCTCTAGGACCTTCTGATCCACGTCAGCCACCCTCTGAAAAGCCTGCCAAAGGGATATGTCCGGAGGAACTACGGTGCCAGTAAGAAGCCGCCTTGCCCTCGAAACGAAATCTTCCACCTCGGCGGCATGACCCTGAAGAGGAGGTGGAGGAGGAGGCTGAACCTTCGACCTGTCAGCATCTCAGTCGTGAGAATCCTCATGCGCGCCCTCTTTAGCCCTCCTCCTCCTTTCGCGACACTGATCGCGATCGTCCTCCTCTTGCGAGACTCCTCCTAACTTCTAACAAATGACTGCCTCTCCTCATTCTCAGTAGTCGCTCTCTTGGGCGGAGGGGAGCCAGCCCGCCTGCCCAAAGATGGTCGTTTCTTCTCCGATTGCCCTGCCTCCACCATCACGAAGAATTATCCCGCTCACCCGTGACCAGGGGAGGCCGATCTCCCATCCATCGAGTAGCATAATAGTACCCCGGTCGGTAGGGATTGAGGCGGTATAGATAATGCCACTCACGCACAGAGGGCAAACCTAGTCCATGGTCCATGAAGATCAAGAGCATTCCCACAAGATGACACCAAGTGACATGCGACAATTTAAAAGGGTACAACCCGTAGGAATTCAGCACGTTGCTGATGAAAGGATGAAGAGGAATATCCACTCCTTTTTCCAAAATAGGCATATAAAATGCCACGAAACCCTTAGGCGGCAAAAAAATCTGCTCCTCAATCAAGGGAACCCGATAGCCGAGGGGAACCCTAGCCGAATCCGCAAGCATTTCCACCAACTGACCCACGGACACCGAGGAAACCGCATCCCTCACTTGGTCCCTTTTTGGCTTTACTTGCCTCCGGGTACGAGACCTAGCGGATTGCATCGGTGGTTCGTCACCAAAAGAAGAAGATACTTCTACTATCGGCTGCCTAGAGGGAGAACCCGCAACTACCTCCTGCTCTACCTCCGAAGTTCCCCTACCGAAGGACATGGAACCAACCTCCTCAGAGGAGGACGGGTGGACAGAAGAGGAATAGTATTCCTGGGCTGGAGAACTACTACCCCTATTTTGAGAGTCCGACGGTGAAGACATTGAAAAACTCAAACTAGAAACCCTAAGAAAGATTGACATCCGAACTCAACTACCAAGACGAACACCAGAACACGCACGAACAGAGAATGACTTAAGATGATCGGAAAAGATGGAAAGCCACTGACCTTAAATTGGAAAATCATATGCAGGAAAAGGGATCACAACCGCCGCGGTAAACATCTTAGAGAAAAAAGGTAGAGCTCGATCGAATTATGAGGAAGGGAGTGATATTTTGCAGGCGACGGTTCATCTCTCGAAACCGCCCACGTAACTGCCCCTAAACCTCCGCTTAATTACAGTTACACCCCCACAATGTGGCGGGCTATGCAAACCGTTCCCTCGCACGATTTTCAAAAATCTAACCTGGAATCCGCCTTGTGCGATCCAGCAGAACACGGATACTTTAAGGTTCCCCATTTCCTAAGGGACCCACAGATCTTACGATCCATCTAAAACAAAGAAAAAACTTCCCGCAAGAGATTACCCACGGGGAGGCACAGAGCGCTATACATGAGAGCTTGACTCCCATAAAGCGGGAGGTCCTACGGGACATCCCCCACCTAACTCGTGGTTTTGGACCCACAAATCGAGCCCGCAAGGCAGTCCAACGGGACTACTTGCACTTCCATGTAGAATTCCCGAAAAGGAACTTTGCAATAGTCGAGTCCACCACTGAGTAACTGACATTCTAAAGGAGATAGGGACCTCACGAGGACCCCTCCTGGGCTCCTGATAACTCTCATTTAGAGTTATCTTTTGATCCTTTTTACTGAACTTTAGATGTTGTTTTAGAATAAGATGCTTTGAAATCAAGGTCCTTTGTGCTTATTTATGTTCAGTTGCAAATTAGTTGTGGTGCTTTACATTTTGCAAATATTAATAAGTTTTTGCAAGTTTTGGACAAGTTTTGACCAGGTTCGGAATGTTGGAGCTTACCTGCCGCATGTTGCCTGGAGTTATGCTTTAGCATCAGAAGCGCATGGCCAAGAGAACTGAAGACTTTCTCTCTCCGGGACCACTTTTTGACAAGGATGAAACTTTTGTTGATCTTGTCTGCTGGAAGGATTGGTGGCAAAAAAGGAAGCTGATCTTTTGTCTGGGAAAAGTAATGACTTCTCGACACGTGGACGCATCCCATGAGGGGTGAGAAATCCGACGGCTGTGCAAGAAGAGGTGGAATTATCAGATTGAAGGGAGCACGAGGACGAGAAGACAGACACACATGAATAGAAAGAGAGACAAGAAGGAAGATAGAAATCCAGCTTGGAAAG
>JAPKLW010000375.1:464719-515336 GCA_026898455.1 Plectranthus barbatus | reverse complement strand
GATCTGTGTATACTTGCACATTAGTTCTGTAGTCACACTATAGCACACAACAAGTTTTTGGCGCCATTGCCGGGGAGTGGTTGAATTTAAATCTGAATGCTTTTGAATTGTTTGAGTACCATATTGACTGGTCTACCTGGTTTTGGAAACTAACCATTTTCATAATGCAGGTGGGACAGTAGTGCATGAGTGAAAGGATTGTGAAAGAATTATTCCCATTTGATCCTGAAATCGAGAGAACTTTTAGAAGAAACAGAAGGAAGCAGAAAATCAAGAAGATGGCTGAAGAACGACCAGAGAGGGAAATTGATGATAAGGACAGGATTATCAGAACTCTCATGGCACCAAGATTTATTGATTTCGATCCTGGGGTGGTGAGACCTGAAGTACAAGCGCAACATTTTTAGTTGAAGCCAGTGATGTTCCAGATGTTGCAGAGCTTAGGGCAATTCAGTGGACAAGCCACAGAAGATCCTCATTTGCATTTGAAATCATTTCTGGAAATCTGTGACAACTTCAAACTGCAGGGAGTAACAGCTGAGGCATTGAGGATGCGATTATTTCCCTTCTCCTTGAGGGACAGTGCTAAAACATGGCTCACAAATTTGACACCTGGATCTGTTACAACTTGGAATGAGCTAGCAGAAACTTTTCTAATGAAATACTTCCCTCCCACGAGGAATGCAAGGTGCAGAAATGCTATTATGTCATTCAAACAAGAATGTGATGAGTCAATCAGTGAAGCATGGGAAAGGTACAAAGAGTTGCTGAGAAGGTGTCCCAATCATGGAATCCCTTATGGTATGCAGATAAAGATGTTTTACAATGGGTTGCTTGGGAACTCCAGGATGATGATTGATGCCACAGCAGGAGGATGCCTATTGGATAAAACTTATAATGAGGCTTGTGAGATTTTGGACAAAATAGCTGCAAACAATTACCTCTGGGCTACTTCCAGAGCAGCTGCTGTAACCACTCCAAAGGTTGCAGGACTTTTGGAAATTGATCCTATACATGCTCTTACTGTTCAAATGGAGGCTTTGGGAGCTGCTGTAAAGAACATTGAGAAAAATACTAGTCAGAACATGGCACCTGCTATGCCAATTGAAAACACAAAGGTTTTGAGCTGTATTTACTGTGGAGAGGGACATCAATTTGAGGAATGCCCTTCGAATCCCACTTCTGTGTGTTATGTGGGAAATAGACAGCAACAGTAACAGGGAAACAACAACCCGTATTCAAATACTTATAATCCAGGGTGGAGGAATCATCCTAATTTATCTTGGTCTGGACAGGGGAATCAAAATGCTGGAGCACGGGATCAGCATAACAACTATAACAAAGGTGGCTACAATCAACCCCACCAGTATAACCAGCCACAGCATAACCAACAGCAAGGAAATCCACAGCAGAGCTTAGAAGCTCCACCTCCGAAGCAAGAGAAATCCATGGAAGAAATAATGAAGGAGTTTATGGCTAAGAATGAGGTGAGGCTGAAAAGTCAAGATGCCTTAATACAAAGTCAAGCTTCATCTTTAAGAAATTTGGAGGTGAAAATGGGGCAGTTGGCTAATGATATCAGAAATCGACCACAAGGGAGCTTACCCAGCAATACAGAGAACCCTAGAGGGGGAAATGAGCAGTGCAAGGTGGTGAATCTGAGAAGTGGTAAGCAGATTGAAGAGACATCTGAAGGAGTTCAGCAGCAAAATAATGGGTCATCTGAAAAGGGAGAACAGAGTGGAACCAGTATTCATAGGGAAGGGAAAGCACCAGTCAAGGAATCTCATCCAGTAACCAATGAAAAGCTGGTGAATCAAGAAAAACCTGTTGACCCACCTGAAGAAAATGTCTTTAACAGCAAAAGGAAATCAGTGGAGGATGATCACAATCTACCCCAACCACCTTACCCTATCAGATTCAAGAAACAGAAGGAAGAGGAGCAGTTTAAAAAGTTCTTGGACATGCTCAAACAGATCCACATTAATGTCCCTTTGGTGGAGGCCTTGGAACAGATGCCAACCAATGTAAAGTTTCTGAAAGACATTTTGACCAAAAAGAAAAGGCTGAAGGAGTTTGAGACTGTGTCTTTGTTTGAAGAAGTTAGTGGGCCCTTGAGAAGGCAGATTCCAGCAAAGCTAAAGGACCCAGGGAGTTTCAACATTCCTTGTTCAATTGGAGGAAGAGATGTTGGAAGAGCGCTATGCGATCTTGGTGCTAGTGTGAACTTAATGCCACTCTCAATATTCAGGAAGTTAGGAATTGGAGGAGCCAGGCCAACTACCATCACATTACAACTTGCAGATAGATCAACTGTTCACCCAGAGGGAAAAATTGAAGATGTGTTGGTCAAGGTTGATAAGTTTATCTTTCCAGCCGACTTTATCATCTTGGATTATGAAGCTGATAGAGAAGTGCCTATTATTCTGGGGAGACCTTTCTTGGCTACAGGGAGAACATTGATTGATGTGGAGAAAGGAGAACTGATTATGAGAGTCCATGAAGAGAGGGCTACCTTTAATCTTTTTAACACTATGAAGCTACCAGATGAATCAGAAGATTGTTTCACCATTGGAATTTCGGAATCAGTGATAGCAGAACATGTTGAAAGATTACAGCAGAGTGAATGTGAAAATGAAGACAAGACAGAAGAAGATGCTGTAGCATGGGTTGAGCATGGTATAAAGTTTGGGGGTTACAAAACAACTTTCGAATCACTAGATCTTTTGAATAGGGAGCAAAGAGAACCTAAGTCCTCTTTGGAAGAACCCCCTGAACTAGTACTAAAACCTCTGCCTGATCACCTGAAGTATATTTACCTGGGAGAAGCAGATACTTTACCTGTGATCATTGCTTCAAATCTGAAAGATGAGGATGAACAGAAATTGATGCACATGCTGAAGAAGCATAAGCAAGCAATTGGATGGACTATCTCAGATATCAAGGGAATTAGCCCCACGATTTGCATGCATAAGATATTGTTAGAAGATGGCAGCAAGAATTCAGTGCAGCCACAGAGAAGGCTCAATCCTATCATGAAGGAAGTTGTGAAGAAAGAAATTATCAAATGGTTGGATGCAGGGATCATTTTCCCTATATCAGACAGCTCTTGGGTTAGCCCGGTGCAATGTGTACCCAAAAAAGGAGGGGTAACTGTGGTTCAGAATGAGAAGAATGAGATGATAACCACAAGAACAGTTTCTGGATGGAGGATATGTATAGATTACAGGAAGTTAAATGATGCCACCAGAAAAGACCACTTTCCACTACCTTTTGTGGATCAGATGTTGGATAGATTAGCAGGGCAAGATTACTATTGTTTCTTGGATGGGTATTCAGGCTATCATCAGATTGCAATAGCCCCTGAACATCAGAGCTTGACCACATTCACCTGTCCTTATGGAACATTTGCATTCAGAAGAATGCCATTTGGTCTTTGCAATGCACCAGCAACTTTCCAGCGCTGCATGATCTCTATATTTTTTGATATGATTGAGAATGGGCTAGAAGTGTTTATGGATGACTTCTCAGTCTTTGGGAAGGATTTCAATACATGCTTGGGAAATCTTGAAAGGGTGTTGCAATTGTGTGAGAAGTCACAGCTGGTTCTGAACTGGGAGAAATGCTGTTTTATGGTACAACAAGGAGTGGTACTGGGGCATAAGATCTCTAATAAAGGTATTGAAGTTGATCCTGCAAAGATTGAAGTGATAGACAAGATGCAAATCCCAGGATCAGTGAAGGCAGTCAGGAGTTTTCTAGGCCATGCAGGCTTTTATAGGAGGTTCATTAAGGATTTTTCTAAGATAGCTAAGCCATTGTCTGAGCTGCTGGAATAGGACAGGAAGTTTGAGTTTGGAAAAGACTGTGTGACAGCTTTTGAGAAACTGAAAGCAGCACTTGTTACAGCCCCAGTGATGCAGCCACCCAATTGGGATGAACCCTTTGAACTAATGTGTGATGCAAGTAATTATGCAGTTGGGGCAGTGTTGGGGCAGAGAAAGGACAAGATCTTCCGATCTATATACTATGCCAGCAAAACGATGGATGGTGCACAGAAAAACTATACCACTACAGAAAAGGAATTGCTGGCTGTTGTATTTGCTTTTGACAAGTTCAGGTCTTACTTGGTAGGAGCAAAGGTTGTTGTATTTACGGATCACTCAGCAATAAAGTACTTGATGGCAAAGAAAGATGCAAAACCAAGGCTTATCAGATGGATCCTCTTATTACAAGAATTTGATTTGGAAATCAAAGATAGAAAAGGGACAGAGAACCAAGTTGCTGATCACCTTTCGAGGTTGGAAAATCCATTTGGGATGGATGATACAGCACAAATCAATGATGCATTCCCAGATGAACAACTCTTAGCATGCAAGGAAGAAGATGCACCATGGTTTGCAGATATTGCAAATTACCTTGCTACAGGTAGGAAACCATATGGGTTGCATGGGCAGCAGCTAAAGAGATTTCTGCATGATTCTAAATATTACTATTGGGATGACCCAACCTTGTACAGAATAGGCCCTGATCAGATTTTCAGAAGATGTGTGCCAGACTATAAAATTCCGAATATTCTGAATGAGTGTTATGCTTCAGCATACGGGGGGCATTTTGGAGGACAGAGGACAACTGCTAAGGTGTTGCAATCAGGGTTCTATTGGCCAGGAATTTTCAAAGATGCCTTTGAGTTTGTGAAGAATTGTGACAGATGCCAAAGAGTAGGGAATTTGCCAGCCAAGAATGCTATGCCTCTGAACAACATTGTTGAAGTTGAACTTTTTGATGTGTGGGGTATGGATTTTATGGGGCCTTTTCCATCCTCTTTTGGGAATGAGTATATCTTGCTAGCTGTCGACTATGTGTCTCGATGGGTGGAAGCTTGTGCTTGTGCTCACAATGATGCTACCACTGTGATTAAATTTCTGCACAAGAACATCTTCACAAGGTTTGGGACTCCAAGGGCAATCATTAGTGATGAAGGGACTCATTTTATTAACAAGAGCTTAGCTGCTCTTCTTGCCAAGTACAACATCAATCACAAGGTCTCGACTGCTTATCACCCACAGACTAATGGGTTGGCAGAGTTGTCTAACAGAGAGGTGAAGAGTGTCCTGGAAAAAGTGGTAAACACCACAAGGAAGGATTGGTCCGAGCATTTGGATGATTCATTATGGGCCTATCGCACAGCTTACAAGACACCCTTGAGGATGTCTCCTTACCGAATTGTGTATGGAAAGGCTTGCCATTTGCCTCTGGAAATGGAGCATAAGGCATTTTGGGCCACAAGGAAGCTGAATCTAGACCCAAAATCTAGTGGAGAAAAGAGGATGTTGCAGTTAAATGAACTAGAGGAACTGAGGATGCAGAGTTATGAGAATGCAAAGATATACAAAGAAAAGGTGAAGAGATGGCATGACAGCAAAATTGTAAATAGAAATCTGGAGGAAGGACAGCAAGTGTTGCTCTTTAATGCAAGATTGAGGTTGTTCCCTGGGAAACTAAAGTCAAGGTGGTCAGGACCTTTTACCTTGGTGAAAATCTATCCTCATGGGGCTGTTGATTTGAGAGATGAAAATACAGGGAGCACTTTCAAGGTTAATGGACAGAGAGTGAAGAGATACCACAGCAAGGGCTGGGAGAATCCAAGAGGTTCCACTGATCCAGGAGAACCTTAAGATTGAGGTAACCTAAGCTATCATGAGGAATAGATGAATCATGATATGATAGCTTAGGATTTAGCACTTTTTATTTTTTTTATTATTATTCTGTATTTATTTTTCTTGCCTAGTTAAATTTAAACTTTATGCAAAAATTAGTTTTAGGATAGTGAATGCTACAGCCTGTGAGTAGCATGGGTGTTGAGCACTGTTCATCGTAGATTGTAAATACTTTAAGTCTTTTAATTAGTATTTATTTAGAGTTAAAAAAAAAAAAGAAGTAGGAAACAGTGAGAAGTATGAAATCTGTGGATGGGGGTGAGCCACATAGCCGTTGAGGAGAGAGAAAATATGGTTACCTTTTAGGAATGACGGTTTTGGAAGTAACTTTCCTTTGTTTTAAAAGAAAAGTTATGTCTAATCATGGTAAGTTGAAGGGTTGCCTCGTTTCCTGTGGCAGACTTTCTTTAAGTAGAGTAGTTTTTAGTTGTTCTTCATTGTGAAACTTTTCAAAAACCACTCCGACTTTGCCAAATTGAGCGAAAGAGTCAGCAAGGTTTGCAATACTTAAAGGAGTTCTTGTCGAATATCAGGTACGAAGTTTCACACATTTTCCCTGCTCTATTTCTGGGGTGTTACACATTTCTCCTTTAAACTCGAACTCGCTCTGTTTTTAGTTGGTGTTGATATCGCAATGGCTGGTATGTTTTGGGTTCTGTAAGTTTGAGATGTCTTTATTTCTTGAAGCATGAACGGATATTCCATGTTTGCATGATTATTGAACCCTCGGATTAGGATAAAATTAAAAAAAAAAAAATGTTTGTCTAGGTTTCTGTGATCAGTGCGAGTTGTATGCAGTAGTTCTGACAGGATTGTCTGACAAGGTTTGTAGGGCTTGAGATGAATCTCCAATTTTGAACCAATGTTGATCTCGTTTTCTTAAACTTTGAGTAAAACTCAAAGTTTGGGGGGGGGGGAAAGTTTTTCCACTGTAGAATTTTGTAAAAATCTAACAACTGAATGCGAAGTTTTGCTCTTGGGTTTCCTGTTCGAATTGCGGGTGTTTCTGAATTTGTTGAGAAAGGTTCTAAATTCTTCTTTTTGCAGACGTGAATATGAGGGTGAAGCAATCTGGGAAGAAGCGACCGGGGATGGAAGTAGAGACCCCTGACACAACTCCTGAGAAGAACAGTCCAGTTGCCCCGAAACCAAAGGCTACGAAAAAGCCAAAGAAACCAGAGCCTGCTCAACAGTTGAGGAGGTCAAGCAGAGCAGTCGTTTCGATTATGGCCCAGTGAAATGCAAAATTGCCTCCCACTAGTGCAGAAAACCCAGTGGAGGTCCATGACGAATCACCCAAAAAGCCTAAGACCGCGACAAAATCTATGAAAGGGGATCTGATGGACTTAGTTAATGCAGCCACTTCAAAACCTGAGTTGGAAGTTACCAAGGAACCTGCAGAGAAAGATGTTACTGAGGAGGAGGATGCACAGTCTGATGATGCAGAATCCGAAGAAGAAGGAGAGAATGCTGATGGCCAGTCTGAGGAGCCTGAGGCAGAGTAGAGTCTTGAGAAGTCAGAGGAGGATACCAGCACCAAAGGAACAAACGCAAGCCAGTCTGAAGAGCTTGCAGTGGAGAGCGAGCCGAGTGCCCAGAAGAGTTCAGAAAATCAGAACAAGTCATCTACCGAAGAGAAAGAAGGATCTGAAGGCTCAGAAGCTGGAGAAGAGAATAAAGAGACTGATGCAACTGCATCAAAGAAGCAAACACCCACATCTGGTGGAAAGTCTGTTGCACAAGGAAAGAAAACTCCAGTTTCTGCAAAGCGAAAGAGGGTGGAAACATTTGAGGATGACCAGGGAATCCTGCGAGGCAAGAAAATAGGAAAGCGTGTGAAGCAAGTTGCTATCAAGGAGCAGAAGAAAGAAGTTAACCGAGGTAAGGCTAAAGTGGTGGATTTGACTGCAGAAGAGATTGATTGAATTCCAAAGTTCTCTTCGAAACCACACAAAGCTCGGATGCTGGAGCTTGCAAGTAGGAAGTTCAATCTGGAAAGGGGGTTCAAAGATCTCTCCAAGCTACCTGAACCCATTCTTCGCAGTGTCGAGCAACAAGGTTGGGAACCTTTTGTGGTAATGCAGCCAGCACCAGTGATCGCTCTTGTCAGAGAATTTTATGCAAACTGTGAGCAATCCACAGGGGTGGATTATGAACTCAGAGCTATTGTCAGAAAGAAGGAGGTGGTGTTGAACCCGAAAATAGTCCATGAAGTCTACGGGACACATCCGCCGCAGCCAGACACATTCATGGATCTGATCAATTCCGCAACAAGGGAACAGTTGGATGAGGCATTAAGTGTTGTGACAGTACCAAGTGCTCGATGGGTCGATGAAACTAAGGACAACCTATCTGCACTGGCCAGCTTCCTCACAACTGAGGCTAACACTTGGATTCATTTTCTGAGGAACCGAATTAGCTCAACAACCCACAACACTTTGGTGGGGCAGGACCGAATCCTTATGGTGGCAGCCATCGTGAAAGGAGAGCCTATTGACATAGCACCTTTCATCATCGAGTCTATTGTTAGCCAAGCTACAAAGAGAGCCGGCCCACTGTTCTGTCCTTCGCTGATTTCTGAGCTGTGTAAGCGTGCAGGAGTTCCTTTTCACTCCGACGAGCCAAGAAGCATTGCCAAAAGCTACTTCAACATTCCCTATCTTACAAAAAGGCATGCTCAAGCTCAAGCTCGTTCCCAAGGAGAGACACCTGCTGCAGAGGGGGATGTGATGAAAGCATTGCAGAAAGAGCTGTCCGCAATCAAAGCGAAGCAAGTGAAGCTGCTGAAAGGACTTAAGATGATGAAGAAGGTGGTGCTAAAAATCAAAGTGCACACTAGCCGACTGATGAGAAGGAGAAGTCTTGGAAGGAAGATGAGAGCTGTTGGTGGTTCCGCATGAAGACCAGGGTCCCCTCTAAACTTTGCCTTTATTTTGCAAGAACAATTTAAGATTCTGTTTACTTTAGTTAATTACGTTTTTAAGTATGGAATGTTAGTTTTTGATTGAGTGTCAGAACTTTCATGCTTGTCCTATGTTAAAGCATGACTGTTCTTTTGGGTTATTATAATAATATGTCTTAAGTCTAGTAGTTTATTCTCCTTTTTGCCCGATGATGTTTTCTTTTGTTCATTCTCCCTTCTACATGTGTGGTTGTGATCGAGATTGCTTAAAGTCAATCCCCGTTTTCTTTTGATGTTTAACTTTATACATGGTGTCATGATCTGAAATTCAAAGTTATGATTCCACACTGTTTTGAATAAACCTGATATGCTAGACATGAGCTTGAGTTTAGCTGGTACTACAACTTGAACTCTAGATTGTGAAATGCCATCTACCCTTAGTTTAATCTTGGTCAACATGAATTAGGTATGCGCACACTACTTAGAAATGATTAAGGCAATTACTTGTTCTTTGTGCCTTCAGAAGATTTCTTGGCTATGAAATGAATATCCCTTTGCACCTAGAACTTGAGCATGAGCCTTTTTCTTTGTTCGAACCTGCTTTGTGTATAGCCAGATTCCAAACACGTCCTAGTTTAGAGTGTTGCCCTGCCTTAGTTCTAATTAAACATTGAGGACAATGTTTTATTCAAAGTTTGGGGGGGGTATCACTTCTTCTAGAAGTGTCAGTTTTAATCTTTTACTCTCTAAAAAAAAAAAAAAAAAAAAAAGAAGAAGAGGAGCAATGTTAGGCACTAATGAATATAAGTGCCCAGAATAAAGTGTATATATATATATAAAAAAAAAGAGAAAAAAAAAACGAGTGTTGTGCGAAGATGAAATAAGTTCAATAATAGAACTAGAAGGGCAGCACCTCTAAACTTTAGTCACTTTTGTCCAAATTTTCTCACCTGGAACCTTGGCCTAACATTAGAAGCCTTAAAGTCCTTTTGATCTAGGAAGGATGCAAAGCCTATTAGTGGAGAACAAGAGGAGACGAAGGGGTAGGAAAAGAATCATGGCATTAATGAGCATTGAGTCCTGTTCAAGTAGTTAAGGTTAAGCTCAGCTTAGTTTAGGCTATCTTGAAGATTGATTTGCTTTCTTTTGAAAAATTTGGATTGAAAGATTTGACAATTGTACATTGTTAAACTTTGTGAAGGATGGGGACTGAAATTGAGCAATCAAGAGATCCACCACTCATGTTTTCTTTTTAATTTTTGCTGAGGGCTTCATAAGAAGGAGATAAACTATTCTAGCTTATTACTTGCGAGTCTTGTTTAGTTTGGTTTGTTCTTGTTGCTTGAGGACAAGCAACATCTTAAGTTTGGGGGGGTGATAACTCTCATTTAGAGTTATCTTTTGATCCTTTTTACTGAACTTTAGATGTTGTTTTAGAATAAGATGCTTTGAAATCAAGGTCCTTTGTGCTTATTTATGTTCAGTTGCAAATTAGTTGTGGTGCTTTACATTTTGCAAATATTAATAAGTTTTTGCAAGTTTTGGACAAGTTTTGACCAGGTTCGGAATGTTGGAGCTTACCTGCCGCATGTTGCCTGGAGTTATGCTTTAGCATCAGAAGCGCATGGCCAAGAGAACTGAAGACTTTCTCTCTCCGGGACCACTTTTTGACAAGGATGAAACTTTTGTTGATCTTGTCTGCTGGAAGGATTGGTGGCAAAAAAGGAAGCTGATCTTTTGTCTGGGAAAAGTAATGACTTCTCGACACGTGGACGCATCCCATGAGGGGTGAGAAATCCGACGGCTGTGCAAGAAGAGGTGGAATTATCAGATTGAAGGGAGCACGAGGACGAGAAGACAGACACACATGAATAGAAAGAGAGACAAGAAGGAAGATAGAAATCCAGCTTGGAAAGGAAGGCATTGAAGCAACAGGGGATCATCGCATAGTTTGATTTAGTTTTCTTTTATTGTTGAGTTTAGATGATGAATGATCTTGTAGCTGTTAACCTTTCAATACCGAGCATGAACTAATTTCTTTTGCACTTGGGTTATGGATCAAAGTACCTTTTGTTTGAATATATGTTAGAACTGAGTTTCGCACGTCTAAACTTATCTTTGATCTTGTTTTAAATCGTTTCTTGAGCACGACAGTGGAAAGGAACCCATCACTTATGGAAATCGAAAGGAGAAATAAGCCGAGGAGATTTTAGATGATTGTGTTGATTTCATAGACATATGAAACGGTACAACTTGACCGATCTTTGTTTCATTTTGCCATCATCCGACCACTATGAAAGTCATAGACATATGCATTCTAGTGAGAAGGTGTAGATCTAGTTGGGCGACAGTTCACTAGGCAGATTTAGAAAAAGTTCCAAGGTTCAGAGTATTGCGAGACGTAAGCTCTAGCATATAGGATAGCTGAGGTGCTTTGTATTCCATAACCTGAGTGTGTTTTTCTCAACATTTGTGATATCCGATTGATTGTTTATGATTATTTTGTGGAGTGAAGAAGTATTATTATTTTTAGCTCTTTTTGGAATTATAATTATTGCACATTTCATGCTTTATTAGGATCTAGATAAAAACTACCCTCTTTTATTGCAAACAATTCATAGTGCACGATTTAGAAACTCACTCCCTTGGGTACGATATCTGGTCTCATTAGACTGTATTACTTGGGATCTGTGTATACTTGCACATTAGTTCTGTAGTCACACTATAGCACAAAACAGCTCCCGATGCCTCCTCACGAGGAGCTCAGAACTTCCGCGCTCTGGATCACTCGACCCCAAGCCCGAAGGAGCTATTGTTGGGCCCAAAAATGATTGGGCTGGAAAAGTCAGGTCCAGGCCTATTAAGAATGACGACAGCCCAGAATAGAACGTCTAAACAAGCTCAACGACTTCGAGGTAACAACCTGAACCAAATCTGAGGATTGAGATATAAGCTCCAGTACCATGTTGAATTTTCGACCATTTCCTGCCCCAGAACCATCAGCTCTTGAGGAGATCCTACCCTTGTGCACGACCCGAGCAGGAGGCTCCAAACTCAGAAGCGCGCTGACATCGGAAGGAGGTAGGAAAACCGCAGTTCAAAGCCATTTCTGCCCAATAAAATCGGAACAACCCCCAAAGATCTCGCACAACCGGTGACGCTCTCCTATTATGGAGCTCGAGGCGCCCCAACCAACTAACTCTGCTAAAAGGACGCAAACGGCCACTACCAACGAGTCCCCCCAAATGTCGGAACTATCGTAAAAAATAGTTAGGGTTGTAACCACCTCCCTTGTCCTATAAAAGGGACGTGGATGGTTCATTTTTACACGCATTTTTGATCCCTAAGAGTAGAAGCACAAGCACACTACAACACAATTACTTTGCTCATCACATCAAGTTGTAGCCACGATCGGTATTTATTATCCCATTTTCATCGTCGTTAGTTGTATTCTCGTTCGATTTCTATTAAGTTCCAAGGGTCCCAGTTTCAACACAAATCGAACCTCAACATAACTCATGAATTCTCAACCCCTAAAACTCCCCAACAAAATGGGGTGGCTGAAAGGAAAAATCTCACACTCTAAGAAATGGTAAGAGTCATGTTTCACTCTAAGCATCTTTCTAAGAAATTTTTGGCTAAAGCAGTGCTTGTCATTTAATCAATAGAGTGCATCTTAGACCCAGAACTAAGATGACTCATTATGAGATACTTAAAGGTAAGAAACCCAATCTAAAATGCTTGCATGTTTTTGGTTGCATCTGTTATGTTTTTAATGATAGAGATTATCTAACCAAACTTGATTCTAGGTGTAACAGGGCACTTTCTCTTGGATATTCTATTAATAGTTGAGCTTATCGCAAGCTTAACTTACATACTAAAAGTATCCAAGAATCTGTCAATGTTGTTTTTGATGATGCATGTACTTTACTTGATAATCAGGATCTTGAAATATATCTCATCTCATAGAAAATGACATGGAATCAGTAATTAAGACAAGTACAAATGTTATACAAACAAAAGTCTAACATTAACTTAAGACTCTAACACTGACAAAGAGGAGGATCTAGTTACTCTTAGTTCAGACTCTGACTGAAAATGATGAAATCTTCGACACCCTAGTGTCAAATTCAAAAAAAGAGAACCACCTCTTCGGTTCTAAAAAATCACCCTCCATCTTAGGTCATTGGAAGTGTCTTTGAAGGAGTAAAAACTCAAAAGACAGCCTCTGCCAATTACAAGGAATCGATCCATCAAAACCCAATCACGTGTACAAGTTGAAGAAGGCAATGTAAGGGCTCAAACAAAAACCTCGAGCATGGTATTCAAGGCTAACTAATTTTCTACTTGATCTAAAGTTCAGCATAGGTAATGTGGATAAACTCTCTTTGTTAAACATACGGGTAAGAACTTTATAGTTTCTCAAGTATATGTTGATGACATGGTGTTTGGGGCAGCTAATGTTAGACTCACAGGTGACTTTGTTACAAAAATGTCTGACACCTTTGAAATGAGTATGGTAGGAGAGTTAAACTACTCCCTCCGTCCCGGCTGAATTGTCCCGGGTTGACCGGGCACAATAACCAAGGAGTGTGAGGGTAAAGTAAGTTGAGTGGAATTAATATTTTATTAAGTGTAAAAAGTTGCCTTTTTAAGTAATGGGACAATTGAGGTGGGACAGACGAAAAAGGAAAGTGGGACAATTGAGGTGGGACGGAGGGAGTACTTTCTAGGACTCCAGATTAAACAATCTCACGAGGGTGTCTTTATTTCTAAAAGCAAATATGAGTGTAATCTTGTTAAAATAATTGGATTAGAATCAGCAAAACATATGAAAACACCAATGGGTTCAAGTGTCAAACTCAGCAAAGATAGTGGTGGTGTTAGTATTGAGCCTACTGAATATTGTGGAATAATAGGTAGTTTGTTGTACCATCTGCTAGTAGACCAAATATTCTTTTTAGTGTTGGTGTTTGTGCTAGATACCACTCTTACCCCAAAGAGTCTCATATGAAAGTTGTTAAAAAAATCATTCGATATATATCTGGAACTTCACATATGGGATTGTGGTATGCAAAAGATACTGGTACTAACATTACAGGCTATAGTGAAGCTGATTGGGCATGAGATTTTGATGACAGAAAAAGTACAAGTGGGGGTTGTTTTTTGAATGGAGAAAATATTATATCTAGGACAAGTAAGAAATAAAATTGCATATCTCTATCAACGGCTGAAGCCGAGTACATTGCTGCAGTAAACTGTTGCGCACAATTGGTATGATGAAACAAATGCGTGAAGAATACAATATGTCTACTGAAACTTTATCATTGTTTTGTGACAATTCTAGTGTTATTGAGATTTCAAAAAATCCAGTCCAACATTCTAGATCTAAGCACATAGATATTCGACTCCACTTTATTCAAAATTTAGCGGAAAAAGATCTTATCTCACTTAGATACATTCCTACTAAAGATCAAATTGTAGACATTTTTACAAAGGCCCTCTATTTTGAGAGATTCTCTTATCTTAGAAAATTTATTGGTATGTGGAATTCTCCTTAACTGTGTGAGTGTAATGTTGATCATTTGTAAAAAAATAAGCTCAATACACATTTAGTTGTTTTTTTGTTTTTGTTCTACTTGCCTGATTCTTTATTATCGATAGTGTTATACCCTTTCTCTTTAAGATATGATTCAAAACGAAACTCATGTTATAAGACTGTAGGCACAAGAGTGAGGCCTTAATGTCAATACATTGAGTATATGTTTGTCATGCAATGTAGACATGATGTTACTAGGAACAATGTCTATGTAAAACATGTTAAATGATGAGGTAATACATGCTGAATTTTTACGTCACAAGCTAAATACTAGAGACAGGATGTTTTTAAGTACATTGTCTTTGTGGAACATGGCACATGACATTATTCTTTATCATATCATTTGTTTTATATGGATATAACACTCTCGCGTTAAAGTTTGAAAGGCTTCAAGTTTGTTAATTTATTTCTTTATGGTATAAAAACATAAAAAGATAAAAAAAAAATCACTTTAATCATTGATGGGTTCTTTAGTGTCACAATTTTCTTAGTGGTATGAATGTGTTAAAGATGGATGGTGTAAAAGAGCGTGAAAGTTTGTGGTCTAAACTTCTTGGTGTTGGATATGGACTTTTCATAAAATCTTAAGCTTTGTTTCCTGCAATCATTCTAGGGGAGAAGGGGATTCAGTTTTATGTTTGTGTGAAAAGTTTAATCTTCTATGGTGCAGTCTAATATTTCTTTGTGCAGGACGAATAGAATTGAAATGCAAGTGTTGCGTTGGAATGCTTATAGGAATGATAAGCTTAAGGGGGAGAATTGATGATGCAATGTTTAACATATCTTTGTTTTAAAGTCAAAACTATGTTTTAACACTTATGTTTAACATCGTAGTGTTAGACTTGGCTGAAATAATCTTATCATTCCTTATTTTTTCGTGTTCCTAATTTTTCGTGAATTCAGTTCAATCTAGGATATATATTTATTTTATAAAGATATAAAAATGAATAGATTTGATATATATATATATACATATATATATAGTAGTGATCATATGAGAATAGTTTTTAGTATACGAAATGAGAATAAATCTCAGCCTTTGATTTTGTGATTTCAACGCTCATGATCTATTTCACTCCGTGTGCAGTTTTCCTCGATTATCCTGCAATTTTGCAAAATTATGGTTATTTTTGTAATTTTAGCTTTTTTTAAAATCTGAAATAGTATCTCATCAGATTTTTTATTCTTTTCTTCACGCGATTTGATTTCTTATTCCTTCTTCGTTCAATTTGATTTATATTTCTTCTGTCGATCAGATTTTTTTTCTTTCTTTCTGGATTTCGCATTCGTGTTCGGTCTCGACTTTGTTAATTGTGCATGAATATATTTAAAAAAAATTTATTCAGATCGACGTTCATTTTTACTATTATATTGTGCATCTTTAGTGTTAACTTTGTGCATTTTTGTATCTTACAGGTTCATTTATTCCAAAGTGTGTTGATGAGATGAAGCATTTTAAGGGCAGAGTTTTTAGAACTGTTGATGTTGGTATTGAGTTTTATAGAGACTACGCTCGTGTTGCTGCTTTGAAGAAGAAGATGTTTAATTGTTTTAATTCGTATTTATATAAAAATGAAGTAAATCGGGCTAAAATGTAGGTTGCTTTTGAATATTTTTATAGTTTTAGCCTTTAAAAGCTAAAATTGCAGGATATTGGGGCAAAAATGTCGCGTTTTTCAATTTGCTGAGAATGAATCCTATTCGTTGATTTGATGAGATGGACGCGCGAGATCTATTCTTATTTCTCATAGTAACTCCTATTCTCACCTGATCACTACCCTATATATATATCTATATATATATATATATAATTTTGAATATATATACTTCTTAGTTTTTAGGAATAAGTTGTTCCTGATTTTTAGGGATAGAGTTGAATCTTTCGCATATCTATCTTTAGTCTTTGCAGTTGAGATATTATGCAGATATCCATATCAACACGAGGATGTCACAAAGATACTGTATCTACATTGATTAAAGCCCATAAAAAGGGTGTTGCTATGCAGATTGAAGTTGGACGACTTACATTATTCATAGAGAGGTTGTTCAAGGCAATCCAATCTCAATCAATCTTTGCCGTTCTTTCAACTCAAGAAGTCATTCAAGCTTAAAAAGGATCCTACCTCCGGAGAGTGAATCCAATAGTAGAGGAGTTTTTAGGTTTGAATCATTTGTTCGTAAGTATGGTTTTTCATAGTTATAGTTGATGGATTTATATACTGAAAGCATTATGATTGGTATATTATGTACAAGGTCGATTGGTTAATATACTGGGAATTATAAATATTGTATGTTCATCTCCTGTCTTAATTAACAAACATGTGTCGCAAACACAATTATCCTCTTATCTCGTCGATAGGGAGATCATACGGTGTGTAGGAGATCACGGAAGATCGTATGGATCGTTTGACCTAGCGAGATATAAACAGTTATCACAGCTGAGACAGTTCCAAGATAAACTGTCGGTGTAGGCTGCAACATACGCAGTAATAAGCATCTTATCTTGGATGGCTTGTTATGCTGGTGTGGGGCACACATTGATAAGGACCTAAGTCGAGATCGATTCTTTCATCTGACATTATAAGAATCTAGATATCTATGGCTTGACGAGATCCTAAGCCTAAATGAAGGTACAGAAGTATATGCAGATTGTGTATTACTTTGAGTTGCAGTGAAAGGCTCTAGTTGAGCTTGTATATCTGTATCTTGGGTAATAGCAGTTTGTGTATGACTGTCTAGTACTGGAACTAGGTAACCACATCCAGTATAGGATGGTGACATTCCCTGAACAGCTCAAAAGGTTCGTTATGCTAAGTCCTGCAGGCTGATTAAGTTCAAGCATAAGTGAAAAGGTTTGAGTGGATTGATTCAGGAATATAAGATGTTAATTACTTAAATAGCTTGTCAGAGCTTAAATTAATTAACGAATGTCTGTAACCTTAAATGTGGGGATATACCGAGCCCATGCAACCCGTACCTCAAAACGTGGTAGCAAATAGGTAGGACAATATTGATTCTCTGGTGGAATGAATCAATATTAATTAATTAATTATATTTTGGGTTGAATATGGGAATTAATTAATTGATAGGCCTTATTTGCTATTTGTATTTTGGTCCCTGGTCTGGCCCATAAAACTCAAGCCCAATAGGAGTCCAGTAATTTCCTATAAATAGGCCTCAGTTCCTCAGATCTCAACACACCACAAGATCATAAGTTGCACACAGCAAACCAGGTTTTGGGAGCTGTGGTGATCGACTAAGATCTGAGAACGAGGAGGAAATTCTGCTTCTCAACCGGGCAAGGGATCTGATAGAGAATCTTCACCAGATTTTCAGATCGAGTTGGGATACAGATCAGAAGATCAAATCAGGAGGATTTTTCTTCTTCTCTCTCTCCTTATTTTTGAAAATATTATTGTTATTTTTATAGATTTATTTCCTCAATCTGTTAGGAAATTAAATATTTGTGCGTGGGAAAGATCAAAGGGCATCTCCGCGCACGCGTTCTTCAGAGTTCATCGATCCAGGTATTCCGCATAAACCTTCTTATGCGTAATAATATAGGAGCATGCTAGGATTGTTCATAGGCATATCAATTTATTTTGATATTCCAATTAACGATTCTTGGCAAACGGACTTCGTGATTCAGTTCTCGAATCCCTTCAATAAACTCTACTTATATATAAATTCAAGTTTCTTCGAGGGAGTGAACTGAGAAGATGTTTATATATTTATATTTCAGTTTCTGGTGTGTAAACATTGTTATCATAGTGAAATTTGTTTTTAACCGTAAGGCTCTCACGAGTTTGGAATCTCTAAACTCGTGAAAAATAATAATTTGTTTGTTCAAATTTTCTGTTGCATGTTAAACTTTGAATGTGTCAAACTTTGTCTAAGTCTAACATTGTGATTAACATTACTCTGTTATTGCAAGTTCAGGCATATTGAATTATGACGTGTTGAAAATTTCAACACCATTGTGTTAATAGTAATCTTGGGCACTAAATTCTTTCAAAGATGATTTGTCAAAGACTGCTGATATCATTGCAGATATCAATGAGAGTGTGAATTTCATCAACTAAGCAACTGATGTCATCTCTAGCAGTGAGTATCGAATTTCAAATCTTTTTCTTAATGAAGTTCATCGAATAAAAGTAATGTTGGATAAGAATTTTGTTGATGGAAATTAAGATGGGTTTATCGATGATATGATAGGAGCTATGAAACAAAAATTTCACAAAAAATGGGGTGAGTGTAACTTGTTGATGGCCATAGCTTCTGTTTTGGATCCTAGATGTAAAATGCAAGTTGCAAAATTTAGCTTCCCAAAATTATATTCTGAAGTTGAATCTTGAGAGAATATTCACAAAGCTAGGGAGGCTTTATACGAAGTTTTTGATGAATATGTGAGAGAAACTCAATCTAAGCACACTTGTCAAAGTGATGGCAACATTTGTGGTAGCATAAATACCTCAAATAATATACAAGGCTCGAGTTTTGGTTGGTCGGAATTTGCTCAGTTTGTGAAATAAGTTGAAACCATTAAATAAAAAAAATCAGAATTGAATATTTATTTGGAAGAAGGGTGCTATATATGCGATGAGAGTTTGACACCAATTGATGCTTTAGAATATAGTGGAGAGTGAACCAATTGAAGTATCGCTTCATCCAAAATGACTCGCGATATACTAGCTATTCGTGTATCCACTATGGCTTCAGAAGCTACTTTCAGCACAGGTTGTCGTGTTATTGATATTTGTTGTGCACCTTTGGCTGTTGATATTGTTAAAGTATTGATTTGTGGTGGTGATTGGTGTCATAGTTTTCATGGTTTGAAGAAAAAGAATAAAGTAAGTTTATATATGTTTTTATATGTTTCAATATTAGTACAAAACTAAAATTAATTTGCTTTTATGTTTTCTCTTTTACATAATGGAAAAAAGCTAATGGAGATTATATTCCCTCTTACTTGAAGTCTCAAGGTAAAGTAAAAATTATTGAAATATTGTCATAATGCAATAATCTATAAATTTTGTGTGTATTTCTTTTTGTTACTTACATTTTCTTTTTTTTTGTTGTTGATGTTGTGTTGTCTGTGTTAGGTGATTTTTTTCGATTTTGAACAATTTGATGATTTGCTCTATCGATTTGCTATTCATGTTGTTGTTGTTCTGGATTAATTGGTCTTGATTATATACTCTATCAATTTGATTTATTATTTTATCGAACAATGTGAATACTTTCAAAGTCTCTTATTATATTATTACGCTACTAAGTGGTAATTATAAACTCTCTTAAATCTTGACTTGTTTTTATTTACTTTTCTTATGCCATTATTTTTAAATGTGTTCAAGAATATATAAATTTAGCTTGAATAACATTGCACTAAAATCAAGCAATTAGTGTTTTATTTCTTAAAATTATGCCAATTAAATTTTAAGAATTTGATATTTATTAATATCTTAGTTTGAATGGTGCAGGTTTACTCGCCCGCCAGGTTGATTGCTGCACATTTTTATATTACTTGTTTTAATTTCATGCCAATGCTTTTGCTTTATTTGTATTTGAGTTGGACTTATCACCCCTAACCCAACCGATCAACCGTGGTTTATCATTCCTCCTTGGCAACCGCAAGATACGATCCGAACTTGTCCAAAGCGAAAGTCATAGCAAGAAGCTTTATTTTGGTTGTGGTATAATTCTCTTGTGCTCCGTCTAACACATTTCTAGCATAATATATGGAATGGAAAATCTTGTTCTTCCTCTTACCCAACACTACACCAACATCATAATTACTAGTATCACACATAACTTCAAATGGCTAACTCCAGTCTGGCATGCTGATCATTAGTGTTGGTCACCAGTGCTCTATTAAAGGTCTGAAATGTTGTCATGTACTCTTCAAAAAATTCAAAAAGTCTATTTAACTCCAGCAAAGTTTATAAAAGCTTAGCAATCTTCAAAAATCTTTTATAAAACACCTATAGAAACCAACAAGGCCAAGGAAGCTTCTCACCCTTTTCACTGAATTCAGTGGTGGTAACTTTTCAATCACAACAACTTTGCGGTATCATTTAATGCCCTTGATGGTCATCCAATGCCCCAGCCCAATAACCTCTTGTACCATAGAATGACACTTTTCCTAGTTGAGGGCTAAGTTGCTCTCTTCACATCATTCCAGCACATTCTCTAAATTCTTCAAGCATGCAGTAAACCAACAAAATTCCGCAAACTGGTTGATTAGCATGTCTTTGCTGATAGCATGCCATTGCGTACAACCAGTTTGGCCAAGCAACCAACAAAGTCGGCACTAACAAAAAGTACACCAACTCGGTATGCAGTGAAGCCAAACATTCCTCCTTCTTATTGTTCTAACCAGAGACCTTTTTCTCATAATCCTAATGAGAAAATAGTCCATCCAAGTAAGGGGAACAACTACTTGAGGTTCGAGCCCAATCAAATTTCTCATTTAAAGGCTATGAAGGCTGACCAATGTGGTAGAGGATTCACTCCTAGAAAGCCACATGGTTTCCACACCTATCTGGACCTCAAGTTCCGACGTCCAATAAGGAAGACATCTTCTGAACGGACTACATGCACATGTGCAAAACCCCAATCCTCTCATAAAAATTCCATGCATTATTTCAGAAGGAAGAGAAAGGTTGTAAGGAAGGGCTCTAAGAAGTTTCCTACCCAAATATAATTTGGGTTTGGATCCCCATAGGGTTGATCCAACATACTAATCTTGCAGGACATGCTCACATTTGGGGACCTAAACTTTGAATCTATGTTTGTCGTGACAGGTATATGAAGATCATTTTCAAAAACCGAGGAATTTGTGGATCCTTGATAGCTGATGTTCTACTCACATGACCGAATAAAGAGATCTTGTAACAAATCTAATAAAGGTCAAGGGACCACCGGTTATATTTGGTGACAACTAAAAAGGCATAGTTATTGGAAGGGGATGCGTAGAGCATGATGGTATAAAAATCAGAATCGTATCCCTTGTTACCAACTTGAAGCATAATCTCTTAAGTATAAGTCAACTTAATGTTAATGGATACAAGGTATTCTTTTTCGAATCCAAATGCCTGATCAAAGATATAGCTTGCAAAGACATAAAGTTGAGAGGCATAAAGAAAGATGGTGTGTATGTGGTTGATTGGGAAAGTGGGCAAGCTAACTCATGCTTTGTAGCAGCCAACTCAGTTGACATCAACTGGTTGTGGCACAAAATACTAACCCACCTCAATTTCAAAACCATCAATCACGTAGAATAGCATGAGCTGGTAGAAGGGCTACCTAGAGGCGAATTCAAGAAGAAAAAGAGTTTGTAGAGCATGCCTGTAAAGAAAATAGACCAGATCATCCTTAAAAAATAAACATGTAGTGGCTAGCGCTGAAGGCGTACTAGAGCTACTTCACATGGACTTGTTCGGCCCTATTACCCCTCCCACTATTGCCAAAAGAAGATATTCTCTTATAGTCATGGATGATTACTTAAGATATACTTGGGTGGAGTTGCTGAAAACAAAGGATGAAATGAAGATGATGTCGCCAGAGCTAGCCATGCGAATCCAGAAAGAGAAGGGAGTACCACTTAAGAGGATAATACCTGACAATGGGACCAAGTTTTGCAACAAACCACTAATAGACTTCTACGCGGAAAATGGAATTGGCCATGAAAAATCAACACCAAGAACTCCACAATAGAATGGGCTAGCAGAACGATGGAACAGGGTAATCTAAGAAGTAGTGAGGACAATGCTTGTTGAAGTTAACCTCGATGAAATATTTTAGGGCAAAGGAATCATCACAGCGCACTACACTTAGAACAAGAGTGGTCTTAATGCTAGACTGAAAAAGACTCCCTAAGAAGTCTACTATGGTCGAAAGACTACTTTAGCTCATCTTCTTGCTTTCAGTTCACATGTTACTGTTAGGTTTTGTATACATAAAGCTTTTGTTACGATGGGTGTACATTCACCGGTACTTCCTATCTGTTAAACAAACTTACATGCGAGTAACAATGGTATCCTCTTATCTCACCGATAGGGACAATCATACTGCGTGTTGTAGACCGCAGAAGATAGTATGATCACTTGACCTAGTGAGATATAAATATTATCACAGCCGAGATAATGTATGAGGATAAGTCTATCGGTGTAGGTTGCAGCATAGTCGGAAAGAAGTAATTTGTCTTGATTACTTGATATGCTGGTACATTCAGTTGCGTATTGATTAGACCACAGTGAGATGTATTCTACTTTCTGACATCCAAGAATACAAGATCTCAATCTTGATTGAGTCCAAACCCTAACGAAGGTTCAGGGGTATGCACGGGTTGACTGTTGCTTTGACTTGCCACGGTGGAGAGACTGAGTAACGTGCTCGTATACCCACATCTTGTGTAGCAGCAGTTTGTGTACTACAACCTGAGACTGGAGTTAGGATACCATATCCGAGTAATAGGATGGGGACATTCCCTAAGGAGCTCAATAACGTTCATCGTGCGAAAGTCCTGCAGGCTGATTAAGTTCAAGCATGAGTGATAAGGTTTGAGTGGTAATAAAGGGGAAGTCAATATTAATTATGTGGTGAAAAAGAATTAATATTAATTATTTCATTGTGTTCTAGGTTGTGGACATGGGAGTTAATTAATTGTTAGGCCCACTTTATTATTTGCATTACGTCCCATTAAGGTTGGAAACCCTATGTCTATTAATAGACGATTCTCTCTCTCTATCTCTCAGTTTGTATCACAATTCAAATCAATTGAAACCCTAGTTTGAGAGAGAGAGGGGCGGCGCATCCTGTGTGTTTAGGAGACGAAGATTTCGACTCTGGCCTACACATTCACAGTCCTGTGGAATCCTCACCAGTAGCAGGATTGAACAACATTGGGTTACAGATCTGAAGACCTAATCTGGAGAACAGATTTCCTCTTCATCTCTCTCTCATTTCATTAAATCTAGAAATTAGATCTGTAGATAATTTCTTATTCGGCGGATTTAATTAATTCGCGTGATTGAATCAAGGGATTGGAATTCAAACGCGAAAGATCGGATCAGACCCTACGGAGTTAAGGTAAATTCGATAATCACCTGCATTAAATTCATAGGAGAATGCTAGGGTTAATTGCATGTTTTAATTGTTCTCAACATCCATAAATGGTTCGGGTTTATTTAAATTTGGCGGTTTGGTTCGCCATGAAATCCCTACAATTACATCCACACAAACAATAGTCGTAAGTTATAATTTCTCGCCAAAGGTTGACGAAGGGGTGTGCCTTGGGTATGGACATCCTTCTCACCAGGCTTATAAAGTATTTAACAAGGTAACTGGACAAGTGGAAGTAACACGTCATGTTGTTTTTTTATGAAGCTACATTAGTGCGCAGGACCATGAAAGATCTAGATCACAAGAATTTTGGAGATAATTAAAATCAATGGATAAGTGCGTAAGTACACTCATGATCCTAAACAACTTGTTCAAACTAGTGTTGGCATTGTATACTAAAAGCATTTATGATTAAGTGTATTCTTAACAATAAAATGTTTGATACACTGGCCTTCATAAGTGTGTTACACCAACATAGTCGCTATGTTCTATAACAAGCATACAATATGAACAATAATATCCTATTATCTCGCCTATAGGGTTGATTATATGGTGTGTAGGAGATCACATAGGATCATATGAATCGCTTGACCTAGAGAGATATAAACAAGTATCATGGTTGAGTTAGTTCCTAGATAGGCGGTCGGTTTAGCCTGCAACATATCAGTATACAAGTGAGCTTATACTAGCTACTTGATGTGTAGGTACATTTTTATGTAATGACGGGACCAACAGTGAGATGCGCCATTCTCATTAAAATATGAAAGAGACAGATCTCAACATACTTGTTATGATATTAAACCTAATAGAAGGCTAAGGAGCATACACAAATTGACCACACTTTGACTTTCTGGGGTGGCGAGTCATTCATATACTCTAATATCTGCATCTTGTGTGTGGCCTGCTTAGGCTGGACATGTAGGTAATCATATTCGTTTTAGGATGGGGACATTCCCTGAGGAGCTCAAAAGGTTCATTATGATAAACGCTGCAAATTGAATTATAAATTTAGGCATAAAAGAAAAGGAGTGAGTGGTACTACTCGGAAAATAAGAGATTACTTAATTGTGGTTAATTATCATAAGTTAAATTAATTAATGAATGCCCAGAACCTTAAATATGTGGATCATTCAAGTCTAATGAAACCCGTTCCATATAACGTGGTAAAAAAGGAGTGAGTCAACATTGATTTCCTTGGTGAAAGTAAATTAGTGTTTTATTTATTAATTATATTCTGGGTTGGATAAGGAAGAATTAATTAATAAGGAGGGCCCACTTTATTATTTGTATTTGGTCTCTGGTTTGGTCCACAAACTAGCTCGTGCTATACCGAATGATTGATAGTATTGAAAATCAGATGATTCAGCTTTTGTGCCACAACCACTCTGTCTCACTTGAGCTGGTTGCCACAAAGCAAGAGCTTTTATGTCCACCCTGCAAGTTTACCATGTAAAGTCCTCATTTCCTTTTTCTCAAATTTGACATTCAAACTTGGCAAAGGAAACAACATAACAATTTCCACAAAGTTGGTTGATGCTTTGTAGGTTATTTTCAGATTGGTGACAAGGGAAATGTTCTTGAAGATGATTCCATTCTATTCAACACATCCCTTTCCAATCACTCTACCTTTAGAGTTGTCACTGATAAGCCCGTATTTAAAATCACTTATCCATGCTTTTCTCCATTATTTTAGTTAATTTAGGTTTAGTTATTAGTTATTTCCATGCGTGAGTGTGTTTTAGAGGATATTATGCTTGCGATGGTGAGATTTTGCAAGTTTTGAAGCTAAAAAATGGCTAAGTGGTGAAAACAGTCAAAATGACGAAGCTGCTATTTCGGTCGACACATGGGATGTCGACCGATGTGGAAGATAAGCCGAAAACCCAAGCAAAATCCTCCATGCCGATCGACACATAGGGTCAATGCCAACTAGAAGTAGTGATCGAGATGGAGCTCGACGTGGAAATCCTCGTTGATCAACACACCTGGTGTCGATCGATATGTGAAGTGGGCAGCGATCAAAGTCAAGTTCGATGCAGACTTTGGATGTTAAGGCCATGTCGATCGATAGACAGTGCATCGATCGATACCAAAGCCCGAGAATGAATTTTCACCAAATTTGGATATTTTCAATATTTTAGCTCAATACTTAATTTAGTCACAAATTCTTCTCTATAAATACCATAGAGCACGAAAATTAGAGACATTATTTTTACATCTTTTAATTTAGAATTTAAATAGCACTAGAGTTTTTCAAGACTTCAAGGTTCCTATTCCCTTGTAAGTTACTTTATGAATTTTAATAATATGTTTACTTTTATTCTGTTCATGTTTAGTGGCTAGAAACCCTAGCAGGTTCTAGGGCTTTGATGATCATCTTGATTCATGCTTAGATGATACAACTCGATAGCATGGTTTAATTTCTGGTTTTAATTTAATCGAGTCTAGAATTAATGAAGGATTGAGAGATGAAATTAATCTAGATTTGTAATTATCAATTGAAGGACTGAAAGGTGAAAATTGGCAATAAGAAGAGGAAATTGAATTCATATTATTTATGTCTCAAAAGGAAGAATTAATTGTAGGTTTGAATTACATAATTTTTGGGATTGAATAGCATGTGTTCTTGAGACCAAGTGGAGATAGACATATGCTAGTAATCTAGGATTTAAATTGCCAAACAAGGAATTTAATCCATTTGAATCTAATATTACCCCATTGCTTAGTTGATGACTTTTACATGTTGATAGTTTTGTTATCTACCCTAGAATCTGTATATTTAATTATTATTTTCAAAATCCCTTTAAATTTCAGTTTTGTCATCTTTAAATTCCAAACCAAAACCTTATTTTCAAGTAACTCAAACAATTATGATTTAGAAACTATAGATAGTACACGAAATAGAATTGTCATACATTCCCAATGGGTTCGACATCTTAGTTATAAATTTATTTGCTTATGTGCTATAATTTTTATGCAAATTTGGCATCGATCAAAGTGGCGCTGTTGTCGGGGATTGTTAGATCCTATTTTGTTACTAGTTTGTTTTTGAATTTATTGGATTGAGATTTTTTTAGTTTATTGTTGTGTGTTGTGTGCGTGTGTTGGTTTCTGAAAAAATCAATCTCTGTATCGATTGACACACTCGGTGTCAATTGATATAAATAGGTCACTTGCATCGATCGACATACACCATGTCAATCAACACTATTATTTTTGTCGTATTTTGTCTTTGTTCTTGAGTCTGCATGAACACGAGGGCCCAAGGCAAACCACTCGAATCCTTTGACCCAAAAATCAAGGTAACAGTCAAACGAAGAAAGAGCAAAGGAATGGATAACACAACAAGAGACATGGAGCCATTGAACAATCAGAATGAGGAGGATGATCTAATTATTCCACCTATGGAGATCCGGACACTCGAATAACCACAAGGAATGATCTTTTTCTTGTCCAAGAGGTGAATCAGATAAGGGAACTAATCAAGCAGCTAATGGTAGAAAGAGAAGCAGAAAGAGCTGAGACTGCAAGGAAAGAAATAGAGCTAAAACGAGAAAGACTGTGCCGAGAGAACTCCGACAATGAGGATCCTAATGCCATGGCAAGAAGGTACTGACTGCAGCCCGATAATGAGGGATTTGTTATTGGTATCAATGCCAATAACTTTGAACTCAAAATCAGTCTTATTCAGATAGTTCAACAGAACTAATTTGGTGGCCGAGCTGTGGAGCATCCATACACACACCTCAGGATGTTTGTGGAGGTGTGTGAGACTGTCAAGCAGAATGAAGTCAGCCAGGACGTGATCCGTCTGCATTTGTTCCCATTCTCACTTCGAGATCAGGATCAGACATTGATTATGGCCCTGGATTGTAGTAGCATCCGTACTTGGGATTATCTCCGAGCAAAGTTCCTTTCCACTCTCTTACACCATCTGTGATCATTCAGAAGATGGAGATTTCGCAGTTCCACCAAAAGATTGATGAGTCCTTATCCAAGGCATGGAGCGAATTTAATGAGTTGTTGAGGAGTTGTCCCGGTCATGGAGTTGACACCATGATATATGTGCAAAATGACCTATTATTCGATGTGTGTGCATGCTAGTTTGTGTCCATTTCACACTCATATCATATGTTTTTCATATGTTTTTGGTTTGTTTTCATGTTTGGTGTTGTTTATGTCGTGTAGGATCATGTTTGAGCATATTTCACAATTTTTGGCTAATTTTTGGTGGAAAATTGACCGATCTGGGTTTCTAGTGCGGAGAAGATCGACCGGGATGAGCAGGGGAGCAGCAGGACGGATTTCAGAGGCTTTGCTCAATTGAGATAGTTTCAGATTGGTCGAGACTTGCCTCTGTTTGGCTCATCTCGACCAATCCCTGCTTTGCTCGACCGATCTAGCCTGTTCAGAGCCAAATTTTTGTCAATCCAGTTCCAGACAGGGCGATCCTGAACGGGCAGGTCTGGCAGTTTTTCAGTTTTTATCCATCCCGGCCGATCAAATCTCAGACGGGGCGATCTCGGGGTCTGAGAACTTAGTATAAAAGGTGGAAAATGAAATTCAAAAGAGGATTTTCAGACTTTAGGTAACAATTGAACAGTTACTCTCTAGAATTCCACTTCCCACTCATTCTAAACCTCATCCAAGGAGGATCTAAGGACATCCAATCCAATTGGAAGATTGAAGATGAACAAGGCATAGATCAACACTAAATCCAAGCAGATGGGGGAAATTTCTCTTTTGTATATCTTTGTAATGGATTTGTGCAATTTGTCTTTTTAACTGAATCAAGTAGAAGGTATGTCTTGCTAAATACTTTTGGATGTTGGTGGATTGAAAAATTGAATCGGTTGATTGAGAATGAATTGTATGTTTACCTCCATTCCTATGATTGCACTCACTTGAGCTTTTTATTAAATCACATAGTGTAGGCAGTAACCAACGATGTGTGTGTAAGATACCAAGATTGCAGCCAATATGCGGGTTGAGGTGTTGTGCAAAGTGTAGATGCATATAGGTTTTGATCCAATCCCTGTGCGGAGATTGCCTATAGGTCCATAACTTACGGTCTATTTGGAGTGGAATTAGGTGGTATAACGTAATTGTTTATGTATCTAACTTTCATCTACTCTTATCTTGCTAGTGCAAAGGGAGATAGGAAGTATAGTGTAGGTTGATCATCTTTGAATTGATTAAATGATTGTTTGCATCTTTCAAACCAATTTCTTTGATTTAGTGTGGATTTCTACCAATTTCCTTAGTTCATAATTGATGAATTTCATACCTTGTGGATGATGCTTGCATTGCAAAAGTGTGGAAGTGTGAGAATGTTTATGATGAATGTCCAAATGATTCATGTTTTGATTGTAGCTTAGACTAGATAGTTGATTTACTTACATTGCCTAGATTAGGTATAAACTCAACGATTGTGTGTTGCCTAGCTATTAGCCTTTGCATAAGTATCTCGATACTCTAGTCGGAAGAATTACTCGGATTGAGATTTTATTCTTGCATTGCATTAGGATTCTATCGAGTGTTTAGTGTGATCAAGTTTTGGCGCCGTTGCCGGGGACTTATTAAGTAGGTTACTAGATATTGGGGGAAGTGTGAAGCTTGTATGCTAGGTGTTTGTGTTTTTGTTTGTTTGGTTAAATTTGTTGTTAAATATTATTTAGCTATTGGTTTTTTATTGGAGTTATTGGATTTTGTAGGTGTTGCATGCTAACAAGATCCAAGGCTCGGTTGCTTGAAGAGCAAAAGTTCCGACAAAGGTTTGAAAGAGTCGAAATAGAATTCGAAATGGAGAATCGGTAAGACACGGGGAGGATAGACGAGCTTGAGAGGCAATTAGAAATGATGAGAGCTTTGATGGATGAATGGAATGAACTGAGAAAGCCTCTCAAAAACTTATTTAGCCCTCAAGGAGAGCAAGCTACTCGAGTATTCCGATTGAGGGTTAATGTAACCCAATTCGAGATCAAACCTCAACTAATCCAAATGATTAAAAATAACCAATTTGGTGGACATGCTACGGAGGATCCGAATGCTCATATCTCGCAGTTTCTTGAGATCATCGATACTATCAAGATTAATCAGTACCTCAAGACCATATCCGCTTGAGATTATTTTCATTCTCCTTGAGAGACGGGGCTAGACATTGGTTTCAAGGCCTCAACAAGTCTAACATAGCTACATGGGAAGAGCTTCGGGAGAAGTTCTTATTCAAATTCTTTCCTCTAAGTCTTACATTGAAGAGAAGAGTCGATATTACCTCTTTTTGATAACGGTATGATGAGCTGTTGTATAAGTCTTGGGACCGTTTCTGCGATCTAATCCGACAATGTCCGAGGCATGGGTTATCTCGAAGCTAACAAATATGCTAGTTTTATGGGGGTCTTAATTACGAGACCCAGGTAATGATGGATGTTTCCTCGTGGGGTCATTTCTCGATCAAGAGGAAGAAGAGGCTTGGAGAACCATAGAAAAGATGGCGGAGAATAGCTACCAATGGCCAAAGGAAAGGAAAGATTATAGGACCGTGAAATCGGTAAATGAGTTTAAGGAAAGGATGAGTTGAAGGATCAAATCTCAATGATGCAAAAGCAATTGATTGCTTACTACCTCGGGTGGAAGAATGGATGAGATGATGATAATGAAAAGAGAGGAGATGTACCCGGAGAATGTCAACTTTGTCAACCAAAGGATGGTGTACAACAACAACAATCATGTCCCTTACAATCAATCGGGTAACATGTACTATCACCCTTCCAATCGGTTCCACTCCAATTTCTCATATGCTAATCCTCATAATGCCTTGAATCCTTCAATGCAATTGGAGAATGGGCGAAGTAGTGGTCAATGAGGATATATGGGAGGAGGAGGTACAAGGCCTAACAATCATGAGCCTAGGAGAAATCCTAATGAAGAAATTGAGAAGAAGTTTGAAAAATATGACGGAATGCTAGCTGAGATACAACTCCAAATTTCATCAATCGCGAAGCAACTAAGTGGTAAACATCACACCGGGAAATTTCCTAGTGACACGGAGATAACCGAAAAGAAGAGTTGCAATGTGGTGAATGAAGAAGGAGGTGAAGATGAAAGAGTTGTGGTGATTACTCGAAAGGTTAATGAGGAGGAAAATGAATTAGAATGTAAGGTTGTAGATGGAGAAGAGTTGGAAAAATGTGAATTGAAAAATAAAATTAAAAGGAGAACAAGGAGAGTGTGCTTCACAAAGAAGAAGTCAGGTACTTTGACTATGTTCAAAAAGGTGATATTGAAATGCCACTCCCGGAAGAAATTCAACAGGTTCCGGTGCTTGATGAGCTTATAAAAGATGAGTTGAATTCAGGGTGTTGTTTGCAAGAAGAAGAATTGATGGAAGGTGGAACGAGTGAAGAAAATGAAGATAGAGGGATGAGAAAGATAGCCAATAAGAAAGATGATCCTGGGAGCTTTGTTATTAGTTGTAAGATTGGGACTACTCAAGTTGACAAAGCTTTGTGCGACTCTAGAGCGAGCGTGAACTTGATGTCATGGGAATTGTACAAGGAATTGAATGTTGGAGTGATGAAACCCACTAGCTATGTTCTCCAAATGGCTAATCATGCCATATTTTGCCCAAGGGGGATTGTGGAGGATGTGAAAGTGGAGGTCCAAGATTTTACTTTCCGGGGGATTTCTTAATTGTGGACATGAAGAACAAAGGAGGTATACATTTGATTTTTGGGAGGCCTTTCTTGCACACAGCGGATGCCTTGTTCGACTTGGAGAAGGGTGAACTCACCTTTTGATGTTGTGGCAAAGAAGTGGTTTTCTCCTTACCTCCAAAAAGCATGGATGACATGAAAGATGAAAGGCAATTGGAACTTGATAAGGGGGTTCAAAAGAAGAGATTAAAGGATGGTGATGATCCTAGATGGGTTACAATGGATGAAGGCAAGGAGGAAGATCATGATCCGGGAGATTATTTGGAGCAAGAGCGAGGAAGGATAAAGAAAGCTTGTGTTGAAGATGGTCCACCTCGGAGTGCACGAAGGAAGTTGTTATTTCTGGATGAACATTGGCATATGGAGCAAGGTATGAGCTCCGGTTCTTCTCCTTGTGACAATGATTGAAGATGAGAAGGTAAAAGTCAAGCTATTGACTATAAAGAAGTGCTTGTTGGGAGGCAACCCAATCTTTTAATTGTTTTTGGTATTTTGTTTTTTGGAATAAATGTTTAGGTTGTTTGATTTTGGTTGTTTTGATGATAATGGGTGAAGGATACTAGATCAGTGGACGTTTTTGCAGACTTACATGTTGTTGTGGTTGAAGAATTGATATGTAGGGAAGTGCAAACTCAAAATGGTGTTGAATGATCAAAGAAAGAAGTTCGGGAACTGGAAAAACAGAAGGAAATCTCGCCCCAGACCAATTTGGATCGCCTCGGCTCAAATGGACCGACCGAACCCAACCTTTGCTGCTTTGGGATCGGGCGAGATTATTTGAATTTCAAAATTTTAGCGGGTCAGGGCACCGGATCGGCCGATCTGAAACAAGATTGGTCGATCTTGATCGGGCATCATATTTTTGGATTGGGCAGAGCCTCTGATTGACCGATCTTGCTTCAGATCGGTCGATCCCCGCACAATTTAAAAGTTGAATTTAGGGCCCATTTCGCCCCATCTCAAGTTCTTTCGAAATCCTACTCTCCAAAATTTCAATTTTTGCCTAATTACTCAATTTCTTGTGAATCTTACCCTCTATTGTTGCTAACGGCTAGCAAGAAGTTTCGTGGGAGTTCCTCTTCGTCAGCCCTTTGTCGTCCATCTAACTTTGATGATGAAGAATTTCAACGTTTCAAAAACCTTGCAGAAAGGCAAATGGTAGGCACGAGATATTTTCGCTGGGATACATTGGAGGCTTTGGGGTTAAAGGAGGATGTTTTGACCCTTCTTACCAGAATGGGATGGAAGAAGTTTCTGACTGCAAATTGGGCAGCTTACATGGAACTAACGAAGGAATTCATGGCTTCTGTGACTGTCAGGAAAGGTGCGAACAGCAATCCCGTCTCTGTAAAGTTCAAAATTAGAGGTAAAGATTTCTTATTGAGAAGACATGAAATTGATGCTATTTTTCGTTGTGATGAAGACTCCATGTTTATTCCTGATGAACTTAATCTTGCTCAATTTTGGGAGTCAATTTCTGGGATAAAAACTGAAGGTGTTTTTAATATATAGTCTTGCAAGTCATCTTTCATTAGAGATCATGTGCTCAGGTACATTCATAAGGTGATAGGGGGGTCGGTTTGTGGTCGTCATGAGTCTGGCATTGTGATTCTTTTGGAGGAATATTTTCTGTTTGCTATGATGAATGGGATAAAGTTCTCAATGGGTGGATTGCTGATGATGGTTGGAGTAGAACATATCATTTGAAGACTCCATCTATTTATGGTGGTATTTTAACTCCAATTTTTTAAGCCTTTGGTATTAAGTTTTTGGGTGTTTTTGCTCCTGGATTGCCTATTGATACTACTTCATTGGTTGCTGGAAAGTTTTCGATTCCTTCTCAGCATGGAGAGTGTTATTATTATAGGTTTGGGGAAAAGGTGATTGAATTGCCCCATGTTAAACTAACTGAGGTTGATAATTTAGAGGATAGATCCAACTGGTTGATGGACTCGGAGGACCATTTTGTTTTGTAGGGGTTTTGTCGAATGTTGGGTTAGTCGAGGAGCAGCAATCCGGAGAACAAAGAGCAGGAACAAGTTCGTAACCACCACCACCACCTGTTGACGATTGGCAGCTGCAAATGTTCGCGATGATGCAGCAAGCTACTAACTTGGTTGCAGCTTCGTCTGTTTCTTTTCAGGGCCTCGTTCGGAGGATTGATGAGGTTCAGGGAGACGTCCGAGAGTTACAGCACCACATTCTCATACCATACCACCATAGTCGTGACCGGTCACCACAACATTGAGAGGAGTGACGAGCACCGTCTATATTTTCGCAAACTTAGTCTCACTTTACTAAGTTTTAGGGGGATGTGCCGGTTGTTGGTGCTTCGGTTTACTCTTCTCTCTCTCCTACTCCAATATCTTTAGTGTTTAGTTTTAGTTTGCTGGATATTTTCCCACATGAGATTCGATTTGGTTGTATTGATATTGATATTCTACACTTTTAATGTTTAGGATGGATGCTTTATGATTTAATCTTTTGGAATGAATGTGATTGCATGAATTGGTTATTCATGTTGATATTGGATAGTGGATCGATTGGTGGTGCTAGTGGAGTAATGTTTGATGTTTTTAGATTGTGGATTGTGGATTATTGGTGGAAAGAGGTTTTGAATGAGGCTAATTTTTGTTTTAGTGCTTATATGTTGGGAGGAATTATAGTGAGATATTTTGAGCAAGATTTTGGAATAGATGGAAATGAGCTTATGTTGTTATGAATTATGCTCAAATTGGTGGTGTTTGTGTTTATGTTTAGTAGGTATCATAAGGCAAATGCAGAAGCGGTTGGATCGTGGATGCCGATGGGTAACGGATTCCATCATTTCTATGCCATTTAGATTTGATTGCATTATTAGTTGTTAATAGGTTGTTGGTGTGTGTTGTGTGATTTTGTGTGTTTGTGATGAACCCAAACTAGGCTTGAAATTTACTCATGATTAGCTAGTGAAGTTTGAAGTTTACCTTAACCTAGGTTTAACTTTTGAATTGCCGAGTTTTGTGCATGGTTAATGTTTTAGACTAAACAAAAGCCGTGAGAATTGAGCTTTGATATTGTCATATTTTTCGGTTGTGAGAGGCGAGTTTGAAAGCGAAAAATCTAGAACTTGCATTTGTTCTCGATCTATTAGCATGAGCATGTAACTAGAAAATGATATTAGGCCATTGATTCCTAGTCCTACCTTGCACATCGGGAGTATAAGGTGTTAATTGATCATTATTTGCCTTTCTTACCTTTGTTTCCTGTGACTGAGTTTCATTGAAGTTTTTTTTATATGATTAGGACAAAGTTTGGGGGAATGTGAGCTTGAGGGTGAATACGGTGTTGTAAGCTCGGGTTGGGAAGGATTTGGTTCTTTTGGTTGAATTGAATCCCAATTAATGAGGCTTGATTGAAATGAGTGAAAAAGTCGGAAAGGAAAAAAGGTGCAAGTACTAAAAATGAGAACCATAAAAAAAAAATCTGTTGTGAAAAAGACAAAGAAGAGAAAGAAAAAGAAAGAAAAGAAAAATGTACGAACATGCAAAGGGCATGAGGAAAAATGAAAAAGAAAAAAAAAGAGGAAGAAAATAAGAAGAAGAGAATAAGCCTCGGGATTAGTGGTTTGAAGTTAATAATTGGGGGTTCTTGGGAAATTGAGGAGTTTAGTTACTTTGGCCCAAAACCACCTACCTTTTAGTTAAACACGTTATAACCTAAACAAAGACCTTCTTGATTCTAGGAGCTAGCTCATTGTAGTATAGTGGTGAGAATGGATGCAAGCTTATGAAAATCGAGCTTGAAAATCTCGTGCTTGTGTGAATTGTCCCTAAACACGTAAGGGAGTGCATTTCATTATATATATCCAATTTGTTGAGTGGATTGAGTCTTTAGCATTAACCGTGTCACAAAGTTAGGTGATAATCTCGTTTGACTAGGGCATTCTAAGGTGGATAAGATGAGCTATGAGGTATTGCACAAGGTAAAACAATTATTTTACTTTGTTTTGATTGAGGACAATAAAAGGTTCAAGTTTGGGGATTATAATATGTGTGTAAAATGAACTATTATTCGATGTGTGTGCATGCATGTTTGTGTCCATTTTACACTCATATCATATGTTTTCGTAAGTTTTTCATATACTTTTTGTTTATTTTCGTGTTTGGTGTTTTTTGTGTCGTGTAGGGTCATATTTGAGCATATTCCACCATTTTTGGCTAAGTTTTGGTGCAAAATCGACCAATCTGGGTTTCTAGTGTAGAGAAGATCGATCGGGATGAGAAGGGGAGCAGCAGGACGGATTTCAGAGGCTTTGCTCGATCGAGATAGTTTCAGATCGGTCGAGATTTGCCTCTGTTTGGCTCATCTTGACCGATCCCTACTTTGCTCGACTGATCTGACCTATTCAGAGCCAAATTTCGGTCAATCCAATTCCAGACAGGGCGATCCTGAACGGGCTGGTCTAGCGGTTTTTTAGTTTTTATCCATCCCGGACAATCCAATCTCAGACGGGGCAATCTTGGGGTCTGAGAACTTAGTATAAAAGGTGGAAAAACAAAATTCAAAAGAGGATTTTCAGACTTTAGGCAACAATTGAGCTGTTACTCTCTAGAATTCCACTTCCCACTCATTTTAAACCTCACCCAAGGAGGATCTAAGGCCATCCAATCCAATTGGAAGATTGAAAATGAACAAGGCATAGATCAACACTAAATCCAAGAAATTGGGGGAAATTTCTCTTTTGTATATATTTGTAATGGTTTTGTGCATTTTGTCTTTTCAATTGAATCAAGTTGAAGGTATGTCTAGCTAAATACTTTTGGATGTTGGTGGATTGAAAAATTGAATCAATTGATTGAGAATGAATTGTATTCCATTCCTATGATTGCACTCACTTGAGCTTTTTCTTAAATCACATAGTGTAAGCAGTAACCAACTATGTGTGTGTAAGATACAGAGATTGCAGCCAATATGCGGGTTGAGGTGTTGTAAAAAGTGTAGATGCATATATGTTTTGATCCAATCCCTGTGCGGAGATTGCCTATAGGTCCATAACATACGGTCTATTTGGAGTGGAATTAGGTGCTATAATGTAACTATTTGTGTATCTAATTTTCATCTACGCTTATCTTGCCGGTGCAAAGGGAGATAGGAAGTATAGTGTAGGTTGATCATCTTTGAATGGATTAAATGATTGTCTTCATCTTTCAAACCAATTTCTTTGATTCAATGTGGATTTCTACCAATGTCCTTAGTTCATAATTGATGAATTTCATACCTTGTGGATGATGTTTGCATTGCAAAAGTGTGGAAGTGTGAGAATGTTAATGATGAATGTCCAAATGATTCATGTTTTGATTGTAGCTTAGACTAGATAGTTGATTTACTTACATTGCCTAGATTAGATATAAACTCAATTATTGTGTGTTGCCTAGTTATTAGCCTTTGCATAAGTATCCCAATACTCTAGTGGGCGAAGGAAGAAGTACTTGGATTAATATTTTATTCTTTCATTGCATTAGGAATTCTATCGAGTTTCTAGTGTGATCACACCGAGGAGTAGACCCATATCTTCTACTAGGGGATGAATGAAAGAACCCACGAATTGGTGGATAATGCAGTCGGATGTTCTGTGTTGAGCAAGTCTGGCGAAAAAGCACTCAAAATGTTCAAGAAGATGGCTAGGCACACTCAAAATGGGCAAATCCAAGGAGACCCATGTGAAGGCGGTGGAGAAGAAAGAAGATGATAACACCCTCAAAAAGGAGATAGAGAAGCTCAAGGGCGAGATGGAGAAACTTACATCTAATGCTTCTAGTGTTTCTGTTGCACATGTTGATCCCGTAGCCGACGTGAATTATACAAACCAATGAGGCTATCAAAATTAGTACCGGCAAGGGGGATACCAGCATTACCCACTGAGAGCTCATCCTGGATTCACTTATGCTCAGCCTAAAGGTGCGGAACACCCTCCACCTGGTTTTGATGTTCAGAATGGTGAGATCATAGAGAAGAAAAAGGACAGCCTCGATGAGTGCTATCAAAATTCAACAAAGCTTCAGACTACTGGGTTGGAAAGATCGAGCAAGAAATGGCAGGGTTCAACACTAAGGTAGATCGACTTCAGAAGCATGTGCAGATGATCGAGACTCAACTCAGTCATATTTCTACCACACTTGGTACGCAACACCAGCAAGGGAAGTTGTTCTGCACCACCGAAGTAAACCCCAAGAATCAAAAGGAGTGTAAGGCCATCAAGCTAAGGTCTAGAACGAGCTACAAAGGTCCGGAGATGCCCCAAAACGACTTTGGGGGAGAAGAGGAGGAAATTACCGCATGAATGACCAATGTTTTGACTGACACACCTCATGTCGGTCGATATAGAGGACTCAATGTAGAGGATGTGTCGAGCAATGAGGAGAAATTGATAGAGGAGGTTTTGACCGAGACCGGCGTGTCAATCGATGCACTTCATGTTAATTAACATGACGAGTCGACGCAACATTCCGGATGACACATAGTCATACCCAACTCAAGAATTCCACTTCCATGGTCATTCCAGTTCCTTTGATGCCCTTTCCTCAGCGATTTCCCAAGCAAAAGGAGGATTCCATGTTCTCAAGGTTTGTGGAGAACTTGAAGAAGGTAAGTATTAACTGACCATTGATTTCATAGAGAGATTCTAGGATACATGAAGTACCTCCGGAAGCTGATGAGTGAGAAGAAGCAATTCGTGGAGAACTCTACCATCAAGCTTCATGAGCAATGTTACCTACTCCTTCAGAAATAGATTCCCATCAAGATGAATGATCCAGGGTATCTCTCGATTCCAGTCGAGATTGGGGGGGATAGAGTTCCTAATGGTTCTGTGTGACACTAGTGCCAACATAAATCTGATGCCTTATTCCATTTTCAAGTGGTTCAATATTGGAGAATTGAGGCTGACTACAATAACTCTGCAAATGGCGGACCGATCTGTATCTCACCCCAAAGGTATATTGGAAGATGTTCTCATTCATGTAAGTTCTAATTTTTCCTGCAGATTTTGTAGTGCTTGACATGAAGGAAGACTACAATATGCTTTTGATTCTAGGACGAGAGTTTTTGGACACCAGTGATGCATTGATTAACTGTCGAGGATGAGAAATAACACTTCGAGCAAATGACAAGAAGATCACATTCATGCTCGACAAAAGCCAGCAGCAATCTGAGTGCAATTGGATCACCTCCATCGAAGATTCTGATGAGGAGATGGAAGAAACTGAAGAAGAGAAGGAAGACCAAACTGTCATTGAATGGGATCGATGGGATGAGATGGCAAAATTACCAGTTACACCATCTCATTGTAACCTCACTAATGTCATTCAAGATACAATGGTCTATATGATTGATGCATGAGAGAGGCGAGTCTGGACCAGACCTCCGTGGGCTTGAGAACTAAAGGACCGTCGAGCTATGATGTTAACCAAGAACTTGTTGGGAGGTAACCCAACCTTTACTTGTTTTATTTCAATTTCCTTTCTATTAAGTTTAAGTTATTTCTGTTTATTGAAAAAAAATATTTTGAGGACCATTGTATCGATCGACATGTCTAATATTGATCAACACAGATGTGTCAATGAGGCACGCTTTGACCCAAAGGCAAGGTCGATAAAAAGGTTCTATGTTGACCGACATGCCGCCTATCGACCGACACGGACTACCAACAACCACAAAGTCAACGTCGAGAATTCTATATCCTTCTGAGGATAAAAAATTGATGTATGAGATCAACTATCGGTACAGTTCCTATTCTTGTCTGATTTTCTTACTTTTTCTTCTCTCCGAGTTCGAAATAAGTTTTGAGGATGTGGACAAGAATTTGGAACTTTCTATCCTTTTATTTATTCCACTTTCTGTTGAGTTTTGAATCAATCGGAATTGAGTGTAAGTTGAAATGGATTGATGATGATGTTGAATTGGATTGATTGTGGTTGATTGCCTATGAATGTAGAATACCGCATGATAGGATATTATCAAAACTTACACTTGCTTGATATTTGAGTGGATTGAAATTGACTATGGAAGAAAAAAATTTCACCTAAGTGCGATTTTGAGCCTGATTTTTGTTTGATGTTAGATCCACATGTATATTTTTATTTCTAAAGAAACTTGCTTCTTTTCTGTTGTGAGACTGCATAGCGTGCACATGGCTAGAAAATGATTTTAGGCCATCTTTGTTAGCCCAATTCCTAAACACTTTGCTTTCACATATTAAACTATCCCCAATCAATCCCATTGTCCCGAACTCCATTTTTTTGTCATGTCTATGTGATTTTCATGAAGTTACAATGGTTTTTGACTTGTCTATGAGATTTAAGGAGGATAATGATGGTTTGACTTGTGATTCGGAAAAGATATATGTAAAGTAATGGTGAATAAAAAATTCGTGGTTGTTTAGCTCAAAAGAAAATTAGAATTCTCATAAGCTCCCTATACAAAAGATGACATTCATAAGAGCATAAGAGATTCAAAAGAAAAAAAAAGACAAAATAAGAAAAATGAAGAATTTGATTGAAGAGGTGGACACACTTGAATTAATTTTAAGTCACTTGACCAGATTTCCCTACCTTGTCCGAAAAAGCATACTTTACAACCCAATCAAAGTCCTTTCTATTATTGACTTGCGTGAACATTCGAGCAGTGGAGATTTTATAAAATTTGCAAGCCTATGGTAGAAATTTCTTCATACATGTTGTGAGTGCTTTCATTGAAAACCCAAACACTTGAATGGTAAGCAAAATATTTTCCTGTGAGTCTTCCATGGTTGATGAATATTCTATCACTTTCAAATTGCTTGTGTGATGTGAATATTTTATCCTTGAATGTGATGATTCTTGTAAAGCATTGCACTTTTGAATGCATGAGATTCCTATTCTTTCTTTTCTATGAGCACACTCAAGCATTTAAGTTTGGGGGGTTGATAAGCTTGTATTTACACTCACTTATCCATGTTTTTCTCCATTATTTTAGTTAATTTAGGTTTAGTTATTAGTTATGTTCGTGCATGAGTGTGTTTTAGAGGATATTATGCTTGCGATGATGAGATTTTGCAAGTTTTGAGGCTAAAAAGTGGCTAAGTGGTGAAAGGAGCCAAAATAACGAAGCTGCTATTTTTGTCGACACACGAGATGTCAACCGACGTGGAAGACAAGCAGAAAACTCAAGAAATACCCTCCATGTCGATCGACGTGGTGCATGTCGATTGACACAGAGTGTCGATGTCGACCAAAAGCAGTGATCGAGATGGAGCTCGACATGGAAGTCCATGTCAATCAACAGACCTGGTGTTGATCGACATCTGAAACGGGCAACCATCGAAGTCAAGATCGATGCAGACTTTGAATGTGAATGCCATGTTGATGGACACGCAGTGCGTCGATCGACACCGAAGCCTGAGAATGAATTTTCGCTTAGTTTGGATATTTTCAATATTTTAGCCCAATACCCAATTGAGTCCCAAATTTTCCTCTATAAATACCATAGAGCTCGAAAATTAGGGACATTACTTTTACATCTTTTAATTTAGAATTTAATTAGTATTTGAGTTTTTCAAGACTTCAAGGTTCCTATTCCCTTGTAAGTTACTTTATGAATTTTAATAATATGTTTACTTTTATTCTATTTATGTTTAGTGGCTAGAAATCCTAGCAGGTTCTAGAGCTTTGATAATTATCTTGAGACATGTTTAAATGATTCAACTCGATAGCATGGTTTAATTTTTGGTTTTAATTTAATTGAGTCTAGAATTAATGAAGGATCGGGAGATGAAATTAATCTAGATTTGTAGTTATCAATTGAAGGACTGAAAGGTGAAAATTGATAATAGGAAAATGGAATTGAATGCATTTGATTTCTTTATCAAAAGAAAGAATTAATTGTAGGTTTGAATAAGATAATTATTGGAATTCATTAGCATGTGTTCTTGAGACCGAGAGGAGATAGACATATGTTAGTAATCTAGGATTTAAATTGCCAAACAAGGAATTGAATCCATTTGAATCTAATTTTACCCCATTGCCGAGTTGATGACTTTTACATGTTGATAGTTTGGTTATCTGCCTTGGAATCTGTATTTGTAATCACTGTTTTCAAAATCCCTTTAAATTTATGTTTTGTCATCTTTAAATTCAAAACCAAAACCCTATTTTCAAGTTACTTAAACAATTATGATTTAGAAATCATAGCTAGTAAATGAAATAGAGTTGTCATACATCCCTTGTGGGTTTGACATTTTGGTTATAAATTTATTTGCTTATGTGTTATAATATGTATACAAATTTAGGATCTATCAGTCACCAAACATGACCGTTGGTCTTTTGACCATTATGAGATCTATGAGGAGATTTCTTTCTCCGGTCATGTATGTAGAGCGTCCATTGTCTAATATCCACACGCTCTTCTGCTCTTGAAGGTGGCCTATGGATACCTGTTCCTATAATATATAAATTATACTTTAGGTCCCCGATTAGCCATGTATCATGCAGGACTAGTATGCTGGATCCACACTTTGGGTATCCAAACTTGAGTTACCCTTATAGCAGGTAGCTTTTCAAAGCCTTTTCCTGCTGTTGGTCCCTTATGATCAGAGTCGTCGTGGTTATAGTAGAGTACACACACGAAGTGCAGCGAAATAGATTGCGTTTTCTTGTATTTAGATTATTTTCATCTTCATTTTTTATTAAGGTTTTCTTAGGTTACCCTTTTCAGTTATACGCTAGTAACGTGGTTACTAGGTTTTAAAACTTAGTAGCTCGAGAAGCAGTAACGACAAAACAACACACAATTTATAGTGGTTCGATCAAATGATCTACGTCCACTCCTTAGCCGAATCGCTAAGAGTTTTACTAGAAAGTATACGGTGTACAAAGAGTTGCCTCTCCTGTTAAGCAACCAGCCTCCTGAAGATCTGTCTGCTTTATGGCTATCTTCCGATACACCAAACTTTCCTGGTGTAGTTCCGGCTGAGTCAAGGGCGCACCTTCGTAAAACTCGCTTTTACCACTTTCTTTGGAGTAGTTTAAAGTTCCCTCCGAACTTCGTGTGTGCTCGGCTTCAGTGCCCGCCTTAATCAATTTCTTCACAAGAAATTGACTGCTGGATGCTCTCCTTAAAAGGAAAATGATCCCAATGATTGAATATTCTTGAACCAGTTCAAGAATCACTCAGACGAATGTCAGACGTAGTGAGACACTCGGAGTGTTGAAGGCCTTTGAGTATCTCTGGATTGTGCCTTTCAACTGGACTGCTCTCTTGCCTTTTTGCTTTTTGGATTCTTTCGTATATCGTGTTTCTGGTTAGAGAGTGAGCAGCTCCTGCATTGTCTTTTGACTTCCCTTTTATAGTTATGATCTTGAAGTTTGAGTCGACAGATCCGTTTAGACACAACGGATCTTTCTCCTTAAATGCGGGTAGCTAATTATTGATTTTTCTGCTTTCTGACAGGCTTTTCCGTCCTACTTCTGACATGGCTAAACGTCGCGCGTTGGTCAGAATGGCGGTGTAGCAGTCCTTCTATTTTGCTTTGCTGAGCTTCTGCTAGTACGGGATGCTGGATCTCTTTCAGCATGCTTTTGATCTCCTTGCACAGCGAGTACTTTGTCTGCTACTCTGATTTGATCTGCTAGCATCTTCAGCAGTCAGGGATGTGTTTGTCGAATGCTGATCTTCTTAGCATTCTTAATACGCACAGCCTTCAGCATTGTTCGATGTTTGCTGAGATATTTCAATTGGCCTATTCTATTACAACACGATGTTTTAACCTATACAGGACATTACAACGGATGCTAAGCTATGCTAAGGTTCAGCAATGATCGACCGTCTACTAAGGTTTGATCCAACAAAACCTTTTACAATCAGAGCCTAAGGGTAATTTACAAGTAATTTCCCAACAATTTCCCCCTTTTTGGTGCGATCAAAGCTTATAAAGGATTGCTGAGACTTAGCTTAGAGATTAAAAACAAAATTGCATGTAAAGCATTTAGCAAACATTAAACATCTTCCGTTGAGTATACAGAAAGTGTATATCAACTATTGTTCATACTTGGAGAATCAAAATTCAGAAAAAAAATGAAAACCGATAGGACAGAGGTTTAGAGAATGACCTTATTTCTGAGCATCTGGTGGAGGTTTTGGCTTTTCAAGAGATTCAACTTTCTTCATTGTCATAGCCATTAGTTTCTCCATCTGTTCAATTCGTGCCCATTGTTCTTCACTTTGTTGTTCTGCTAGCTTCATTCATTGTTCGTTCGAATTCTTTTTCTTTCAGTATCAGCTCGGCTTCCTCTGCTTTTATCCTTGCTTGTTCAGCAATCCTTCTTTTTTCCCCCTCTTTGAGAGCATCCAAAACAGAGGTGGTGAAAGACTTGTGAGCGTCGAGATTGTCGTATAGAGTCATCACATTTGATTGGACCGTAGACACGGTTTCTTCGACATGCGTGATTTTGGTGGTGACTTGTCCAACTTGTTGCTGAACTTCTGAGACAGAGGTTTTCATGCCCGAGATTGCGTCGCGGACATCAGCATCCTCTTTCAGGACTTCTTCATTGAATCTGGCTTGCTGGATATCGCGTTGATGCAGGGCGTTGTTAAGAATGTTGATAAAAGATTGGAAGCTTACTTGGACTGGTTCAGCGTCGATGGGTTTATCAGAGAGAACTATTTCTGTACCGCCTGCTAATGAAGTAGCTGCCCCATCTTCGCTTTCCACTGTACCAATTTCAGAAGCTTCTGTTGCTGCGTCAACTCTTTGTGTGACAACATCAAGAGCTACATTGGTAGCTACTTCCAAGGAGTCACTCATAGTATGCAGTCCATGAGTTGAATCAGAACCTTGAGATTCAGAGACATGAGATGAAGTTGCGCTTCCAGTATATGCTTTCTGAAAGTTGATAATTTTGAGGTAGTCCTGTCGTCTGGCCTCCTTCTCTTTTTCTTCTTCGAGCGCGGCTAGTGCAAGATTTCTAACCCGCACTTTCTCCTCGTAAGCGGCTTTTCGTTTCCGATAAGCAATCATTGTAGCCCTTTGTCGTTTGGTTAGTGCCATGTGCGCCAAGGACTTCTTATCTGGCACAAACTGTGATTTTGGCAGGGACTGTGATGGAAGAAACTTCCTGTGGGCTCGGATGGCTTGCAATCGAGCATGTACTTGTTGATCAGTATATTGTCGTGTGCAGGAAGGCTGGTCCATCCACTCATTTGCCCATGATTCTTCGGAACGCCAGAAGTTAAGACCTTTTCTTGCGATAACAATCATCCTTTCTTCAACACAGAGTTCATGCATGATGAAGTCATAAGTCTTCCATCGTTGAAATTGAGTGCCAAGCACTCTTCCTTCCTCTGTTTCTTCATTGATCTCAGCAGAAAAGACACCTGTGATGTCTCTATTTACTTCTTGCTCTACGAAGGCTAAGATCTCTTCACTCCAATCTCTGAGATCTGCATTCATATCTTCATTATCTGAGACAGCAGCACACCATTGTGCTATACGTCGTGAGCAAAAAAGTTTGCCAGGTAAGCCATCAAAAGGTATCCTCAGTTGTTCTGTTTGTAAAGTGGGGTATTTTCGAAGAGTTTTGGCATTAAACACTTCAGCAGATTCCCCCTCAGAATCAGATGCCGATGAACAGGTGGACTCGTCCAGATATCCAGCAGAGGAGACATCGAGGTCCATTGTATCTTCTGTTTGATCGATGTTGTCAGCAGCGGCTGGTGTTTCCTCAGCAATATGGACGTCTTCAGCAGGATCTGTCACAACTTCATCTGTTGCATTTGATACTTCAATGATTGGTTTCACAGAGTTGTCGACTTCAGTAGAGGTTGTCTCTGTTTCTTCAATGGTTTCTTCCATAAGGATTCCTACCATTGTGGATCCTTCACCATTAGTATGATCTATGGCTTCAGTTGGTGGTTCGGTCGCAGATCCAATAGTATTTTCCTTATCGGTGGATTCTTTGGCAGTGAAGATTCCAGATCCGGGATCCTCAGTTGTTTCCTTAACAACCGTCTCTGCAGTAGACCTATTTGTATCTGCGCTTTCCTTAGATATCGCCGATGTCCCTACATCCTTATCTGTGGAATGTATGTCGGTTGTCTCTGGACGTGTTTCGGCCTCCTCTGAGCTACTGTCGTGAAGAGTTGTAGCAATTGGCTCACGAAATTGAACCGATTTGCCTTTGGAATGTTCCGTAGCTTCAAAAGCGCCAGATTGAATTAGCACATCTAATTCTTCGTCAGCCATAGCATCTGCTGCAGTTATAGTCTGTGAAGGATTATCCATGTTCTTTTCGGTCAAAGTAGAGTCAACTTTCGTCTTCCCTTTCTTTGCTGCTCTGCTTGAATCCTCAGCAGTTTCTTCATTGGGTGTGAGATCAGTATTCTCCTTTTGACTTACTCGTTATAGATGAGACCTCTTTATCCTTTCGAAGTTTAGATCCCTTCCTTCAAACGTGATTCTATCCTTCTCCTTTCTAAATTCCTTCAGTTCCTGCGCCCTTTTCTTTTCGTCACGCTTTCGTTTGTTCTCACGTATACCTCGCAAGCGTTCTTCATGACTTTTGGATGAAAGGGGAGAGTCAGGTGTTGTTGGGGTCATGACAGTGGATAGCTTAGCAACTTTGCGTAGTCGCTGACGACCAGATCTTCTGGTGGGAGCAGTGCCCTTTTCTTGTTCAGAAGAAATTGGAACAGCAAGTTGACCAATTACAAGTGGCTGCTGAAGGGCGGCCTTTTGGTCCATAATTTCTTCAATCTGTTCGGTTGGTATATCTCCAAGAGCTACAATATCATCAAGCTGCTTGAAGCAATGCTCTGTTTCAGCGTTCTGGGTTAATGTTGCTATTTCCTCAGCAGAGATGGGTGTTGCTATCTGCAGTACTTGTTCGCCCAAGGAACGCTCATCTACTTCCTCATCTGAGGTGGGTTTGTCCGCATCCACATTAGATTTACCAGTCAGCCTTCTTGGTTTCTTGTAATCGAGGGGATTGGCTGCTTTCCGTGTGACTGGAATGAAATCAGTGGCTAGCAGTTTTATTCCTTGATCAATTTTCGTTGAATGCATGACCAATTCCAGAAACTTGCTTATTTTCAATCCAAAATTAACATTTGAGGAAAAGGTTCCATCCACCGACTAGTGATCGTTCTTCCTGGCATGTTCTGCCCAACGTTCGAAGAAGTACTCAGCCCAATTTCCCTTCACTTTGTCTGTGAGAGCCATCACTACTGCGTATTTCTTAGCAGAAAGCTCAGAATATGAACCGGCATCGCATTGGAACATCTTGATCACTAATTCGGCTAGAATTTTAAATTCATCCTGTAAGGAGTTAATGGGTGTGGCAGCTCGGAAGGTAATCACATGACCTTTCTTATCCTTCAGCACACCAGGCTTCTTCCAAGAATTCCAACGTCTTTCCATCTCATCATAATCTGTTACTTTGTACTGAGATATACGTTCTCCCTCATTCCGAAGACGAAAAGTTTTAGCAAGAATATCGGCACTTACTTCAATTATACTTCCATAAACACAGGTTTTAAAAGATTTTCCATCTTTACTCATGACTGCTCTGGCATAAAATTCAGAAACCATATGCGGATGAAAATGTATGGGCTCAGCGGATAAGTATTGAGTTACCTGTTCGCTCTCGAGGATATCCATTATCCAATCAGGAATGTGTTCTGCAGCAAGTCGTTTGTACAGAATCCTATCTTGCATGATTTGAGCCAAACGCCTCTGTTCCTTTGAGTGGCCGGCTAGGGATTTCTTTTTTGCCATCATGACGAGCTGACCATATGATATAGAATCATCAATATCTTCCTTCTTTAGTATCCCAGTGAACCCAGGTGCATGTCGCATATGTAAGGGTTCTTCAGAATTCGGTGGAAAATTGAATGGACGAGGTTCATTGGATTCAGGGTGATGATCCTGACTAGTAGATTTCTGGGAAGATGAGGCTAGGGGATCTTTGGCCATATCTGTGAGAGAAAAGTCTCGAGAAAAAAAATTTTATGGATACTCACTGTTTGGGAATATTTGCTTTCAGAACGATGAGAAGAAAATGAACAGTGATCAGAGCGAAGGTAGGGTTAGTTTGAATGTGAGGTCTAACGGTTGAGGGAAAATCTGCGGAAGGTTAGATCGACGGTTCAGAAAAAACGTGTCTTTCCATATGGCTTCCCATGCTCCGATATACACTCAAGTGTTTCTAACGTGGCGTCTCCTCAGTTGGTGCCGCCGTTTGCAAGCATTAATTACGTCTGATCGGGTCCCATCAAGTTTGAACTTTGAGTCATCCCGCCTCGATTTTGGGATAGGTTATTGCTTAGCATCCGTTTTAGGATGCTGATAGAATACGATCCCTTCCAGCATTCTGATTTTTAGCAACCTTCGAGGAACTGTTGAGTCAAGGAGAGATTAGAATAAAAAATATGATGATGCGATCCTCGATCTTCTCAATACTTCTTGCTCCCTATTGCTGGAAAATTGATTTGACTTTCCATGCATACACGTCGATTCCTTTATTGGCGACGTTTCGTATTCCAAGGGATGAATCATTGCGATCTTCAGACATATTTTTCTCTTTCTTCTTGTCATAAATGAGAAATCCCCTTTAAATACCGTAATTGGAGGTTATCCAAACATCTCATCTTTCCTTCTTTCCTGTTTCACTCTATCAACCTTCTTCTTCTTCAAGAACATCGAGTCCTTTCCCTGAGTCATGGAATCTCCTCCTCGAGTCATAGATATCTGACGTAACCTGATCCTTGATGAGCCGAGTCTGGATAGGTACTACATAGACGAGTGTGATGTGGCCGTGAAGGTCATATCTACATTGCAGTGGGGGGGTCTTTCTCAATTTCTGTGTGCTACTCCTCACCGTTTCCAGGAGGAAGTATTGAGGGATTTTCTCAGTGAGTGCCATGTTGGTCCAGGGTCAATATTTGGGGTGTTCCATAACAAGCTTGTTCACTGGACCCCTGACACCTTTGCGGTCGATTTCGGGCTTCCTCGTGGTCCGTTGTCTATGGAGGACTATCTTTCAGAGGAGGTGGCTCCAGAGTGGCTGGCATGGGAGAAGTGGCGTCATTCTCCTCGTTTTTATTTCAGCCCTGACATCCCTGCTTCGAGCCTTAGGACACCGTATTGGGTCCTATTTCGCATTGCCCATGAAATCCTTCTTGGAGAGGAGCCTTATGACCTCTGTTTCTCAAGGCCCATTTGGCAGTTGATGATGGCCATGGACAATGCTGCTTCCGTTGACTGGGCCGGATACGTTTTCAAGAACGTCTGGGAGGCTGTCAAGCTTCATCTGTTCGTGCCTCTGCGGAATGGGATGCAGCTTAGTTGGTTGATGGAGAAGTACTTTCCAGAGATTGCTGACGGTCCATCCAACCTTGAAGGGGCTGATTTCTACCCTTACGAGATTTTTAACACTTTCAAGGAGTTCAGAAGATTCAGTTCTAAGTCCTGATAGTTCCTCACTATCAGACCTTAGTCTTTCGACTTCATTGGTCAGACTTAGGATTTTTTGTTTGAGCGAGGAGTTATCTTTCACAATAGCATCTTTCAAGGTGTATACCTTAGAAAGTTCTAAAGAGAGTTTGGTAAGATAATCTTCCTCAGAATCTAGTAGGAAATCCTCTGATTCAGATATATGTGCTGAACATAAAGTGTTTGTTATAAGCGTTACCTCCTGATTGTCGACTGCTAAGGCCGATTCAAAGGATTGCTCAGCAACAGCGAGTGGTTCACCATCTTCAACGATTTTTGCCATAAAGACCATTAGAGCTTCTTCTTCCTCATCAGTAGGATAATATTCCTCTTCATTGTCGGGAATATCTGGAACTTATGTCCTTGTTAGCAACGCCTTTGTTACCGCTCGTACTGCTCGTCTTTCAAATCTCTGACGCAGACGTTCTCTTTCCTCAGGATTCACTTTTGGACAGTCATGTTTCAAGTGCTCAGGAGACTTGCATTCAAAGCATGTTCTTATCCTTTTTTCAGTAGGGTGCTGCATCATGCTTGCTTTTGCTTCTTTTTCGGCTTTAGCTTCCAAAATCATCTTTTGTATCTTCTTCATCTGTTCCTCTACCTCGCCTATCTTCTTATCTTCATCGTTGACTGTAGAGGTTGATGAAGTCTCCTTGGATGATGTAGCAGAGGCAGGTGTAGACTTTTCTTGATTGTAGAAGGGTTTCCTTGGAGATTTCCATTTGTTTCCATCTTTCTTGACAAAGTATGCTACGTCTTCTTGAGTTCCAGCATTTGTGGAATTTGGATGTATAACAGCAGCTTCGTTTTTCTTTAACTGCTGAATGATGAATGTGACTTTAGTTGTGAGAAAACTTCAGCGGTCGTCATATTGTTGAGATCTTTCTCACTCATGCTCGTCATTTTGACAAACCAATCACTCTTGGGGTAAAGCTTGGATATAATCTTATTATTCATTTCCCCTTTATCATATGTCTTGCCGACATTTTTGAGTTCTGCGATGATAGTGTTGAACCTCTCTTCCATCTCCTGAATGGTTTCTCTTGGAATCATGGCGAAGGATTCGTACTTGTCAACAGCGACTTGTAGCTTGTTTCGCTTCATCTGTTCCGTTTCCTGAGAGACTTCGCACACATAGTCCCACATCTCCTTTGCGGTGTCATAATCTAGAGCTTTGTTGGACATTAAGGGGGGTAGACATTCCATAATTAGCTTCATGGCGATAAACTCCAGTTGGCCTCTCTTCTTGTCTTCAAGAGTCCATTCCTCGTAAGGTTTGCTCACCATCTCAGGTCTGGGTTGACCACCAGCGGGTCCAGGGGGTGCGGTGTTGACCTTCATGATTTCAATAGGTCCAACCGTTAGGATGTCCCTCATCTCTGGGTGTATGCTCTGCAGCTGGATCATGGCCTTCTTTTTCCATGTTTCAAATCCATCCTTGTTGTACTTCGGGAGAGCGTGATTAGACATCGTCGTTACCTGAGCTATACCAATACAAGAGACGCAAGGAAAGACTAGGATCTAGGTCCTAAGCGACTCAGAAGCAGTCGGTTTTTCAACCTCCTGCTCTAATACCACTTGTTGGTCCCTTATGATCAGAGTTGTCGTGGTTACAGTAGAGTACACACACGAAGTGCAGCGGAATAGATTGCGTTTTCTTGTATTTAGATTATTTTCAACTTCGTTTTTTATTAAGGTTTTCTTAGGTTACCCTTTTCAGTTATACGCTAGTAACGTGGTTACTAGGTTTTAAAACTTAGTAGCTCGAGAAGCAGTAACGACAAAACAACACACAATTTATAGTGGTTCGATCAAATGATCTACGTCCACTCCTTAGCCGAATCGCTAAGAGTTTTACTAGAAAGTATACGGTGTACAAAGAGTTGCCTCTCCTGTTAAGCAACTAGCCTCCTGAAGATCTGTCTGCTTTACGGCTATCTTCCGATACACCGAACTTTCCTGGTGTAGTTCCGGATGAGTCAAGGGCGCACCTTCATAAAACTCACTTTTACCACTTTCTTTGGAGTAGTTTAAAGTTCCCTCCGAACTTCG
>JAPKLW010000375.1:432217-449719 GCA_026898455.1 Plectranthus barbatus | reverse complement strand
GCTCGATTATGCTCAAAACTGAACCTACACACATGAAACACACAAAACACGAAAACCAAACCAAAACACAACCAATCATGAAGAAAAACCTATGATACGGGCATAAAATAACCAAAACAAGCACACAAACACACCAAAATATAGGTCAATTTATGCACGTATCACGAAGCAGGCTCGGCTGAGCTGAGCTGGGCAGAGGCCTCGCTCGGCCGAGCAGTCAGGCTCGACCGAGCCTGGCTGACAGAGAGCAGGCTCGGTCAAGCGGTTCTGGCTCGGCCGAGCCAATGCGCGCTTCCCAGATTGCTGTGGTTCCCAGGATGGCTCGGGCGAGCTTTGGTTGGCTCGGGCAATCCGAGGACCTTCTAGCTCGTCTATAAAAGGGGGAAAATCAATTAAATGAAGAACTTTTTGCCAAATTGAGAAATAACCGTCACTAACTTCCCTCTAGATTCATCTCTACACCTCCTTCCCCACTTAAATCAAGGAGAACCAAGGATCATTCCATCAACTTGGTGACAATTGAAGAAGGAGATTAGGTGGATTGGATTCAACGAAGGCAATCCTAGAAGATCAATTTTGACCTTGAAGCTTTGTAATGTCAATTCTTATCTTTCAACTTGTATTGCTTCAAATTCAAGGTATGAGGAGCTAAATTCCTAAGTGAGTGTTGTAATATGGATATTGAGACGGATTGAACCTTCTATGCTTGTTTACTTTTCTATGAATGCTTGATTTGCACTTGAGCTTGTTCATACCTAATAGATGTAGGTAATAGCCAATCTATAGGTAATAGCCAATCAATAGCTTGCATTGCCTAGCTATTGATGCATCTTCTTACGAGTAAATAGTTTCCACAAGAGCAAATAGAAAAGATCTCGGATTGATAATTTGACGTGAGAATTGTGTGTCACTTCACACGACGGTCACATTTTTGGCGCCGTTGCCGGGGAAATCTTTTAGTAGGTTTTGTGGAATTATTGAAAGTGGAAGTGTGGTGTGCTAGGTGTTTGAGGAAATTCTTGTTTGAATATTGTTACTAACATTTGTTTGTTAATTGTTCTTGTTTGTTTTGTTGAATTGTTTGTCTTGTAATTGGTTGGTGAGTACTAACTTTTGTTTGATTAGTTGTTAGTTGATTTATTCGTTGGTACTTTGAGAGGGTTGGACTTGTGTAGGTGTCAAATGGAGAATCAAAGAGGAGACGCCAAGGAGAGATTGGATAATTTACAAAGGCAAGTGGAGGAGATGAAAGCAAAAATTCTGGAAAAACAAAGACCACGGAAGCCCCTTCGAAGCGTATATGAGAAGATGTTTGAATGTAATTACCAATGACCGGAAGAGCAAAGGGATTACAATACGGTGAAGGTTGAGATGAAGTATAGAGAAAGTGATATGTGGAGGAGCAAATTGGATCAAATGCAAGAACAATTAAACTTGTTGAGGAGGCCACGTAGAGATAGTGAGGTGGTGAATGAAAGAATGTTTGAGAAGTACGAGGGGAAACTCGAAGAGACTCCAACACAAGAATCAACCGTTGCAAAGCCATGGAATGAAACAGATCAAGAAGAGAGAGTTTCAAAGGACACGAAACTAATTCCGAGGATGAGTGGCAATGATATTAATGAAGGCATGGGGGATAAGAGTGCTAGCATTATGATGAAATCCAAGGAAAATGTGAGTGACCTTGAAGAGGAAAAGGCAATGGAAGATACGAAGATGAAGAGAGATGAAGTCAAAGAAGAGGAGATAGAAGTGGTGCAAGAGGAAGAACCACAAAAAGAAGGTAAAGAATTACCTCAATAAGATGAAGAGGATGAAGGCACCGAGGAGGAGTTGCAAGTTATTGAAAGTAAGAAGAATGGTGCTCTTGAGATACATTCGCTTGAGGAATTGCAAAAAGTCCCGGCCTTGGTAGAACAAGTTGAAGAAGAGCAAAATTATGAGGTAATTGTGTTGGGGGGTCTAAGTGGCGATATGGTGCATAACTTTCCTTCATTAGTGATAGACAAGAAGGAAAAGGAGGTGATGCTAGAAGAATTAGTTAATGGATCTTGTGATTTGATCGGAGAAGGAGGTGATAAGGAGTCAAAGATAAATCCAAACAAGGAACAAGTCGAGACTTATATAATTTGGATACATTTGGATGAGGACTTGGAGATCAAATCAAAGAAGGAATCACCACCTTTCATATTCGAGTTTGTCAAGACATGCAACCCTTTTTGGAAGGATGAGAGGGGTGCAAGGAAGATCTCTCTTGACAAATTGCTTCAAAGAAAATGCCAAACAAGGGAGAAAGGTATCTTGAAAATACACAAGATTTTTGACAATGGGTGATGTGGTAAGGTCGTCTAGCTACCGACGTAAACGGAAGCGCTTGTTGGGAGGCAACCCAACCAATTTTCTTTCTTTTGTTTAATTTCTTTTAGTTGATTTGATTTTGAATAAATGATTAGTTTGTTGGTTTTGTGTTTGTTAGGAGAAACTACAAGATCGAGAGGAGTGACGATGCACCGTCCACCATTTTTGCAAACTTAGTCTCACTTGACTAAGTTTGGGGGATGTGCCGGTAGCCGATGCCTTAGTTTATTCTTCTTCTCTTTTCTCCTATCTTATCTTGTATTAGTTTAGTTTAGTTTGTTTGAATAATGATTCTATCTTCGATTAGGTTGTATAATGATTGATATTGATTTACCTTCACTTTGGATTTGAATGTGGATGATAATTTGATTTGCTTCTACTTCTATTGAATGGTTGTGATGAATCATTTCGCGAGCTTGCATGAGTTGAATTCTTTCTATTTGGCTTTGGTGTGTGGATATGTTTAATGGTTTGGTATGAATGGTGGTGCTAGTGGATTAATGAGTTAATTTTTGTGAAAGTTTGGTTTGTGGTAAGATGGTGGACATGAGAACTTATTTGATTTTATTATGCTCAAATTGTTTGGTGGTGTTGTATTGTTGTTTAGTAGGTGCAAATAAGGAATGAAGAGTGGTGATCGTGTCTACCGATGGGTAACGCTTTCTATCGTTCTTCTTAACCATTTAGTTTCAAATTGAATTGTGTTGGCATGTAGAATGTTAGTTAGGTTGTTGTGTGCTTGTTGTGTGTGCATGATGAACCCAAATGAGAATTGGAGATTGGAATCATGATTTACTTTGTAAGGCTTTAAATTTGCTTTGACCAATGATAGGGCATAATCTAGTTGTTAAGGCATGCTCAAATTGAACTTTTGAATTGCCGAGTTTTGTGTGAGGTTAATGCCTAGGACTTGACAAAAGCTGAGAGTTTTTGAGCTTTGATATTGTCATATTTTGATCGATTGTGAGTGACAAGATTGAGAGCACAAAATCTAGAACTTGAATATATTCTCTATCTATTGGGCATGAGTTTGGTAACTAAAAAATGATCTTAGGCCATCGATTCTTAGTTTCTCCTTTCACTTTGGAAGTATAAGGTTGTTGATATCTTAATTTTACCGTTCATAGCCTTGTTTCCCGTGATTGTGCTTAAATGGAGAATTTTCTTCGAAAATATTAGGACAAGATTTGGGGGGGAATGAGCGTATTAGGGTGAATACGGAGATGAGAGTTGGGATGGAAATCAATTGGTATATTGAGTTGTAATTATTGAGGCAATGGAAGTATTGATTGTGGGATTGATTTGAATCCTATAAAAATTGGTACCAACAAAAATTTGGGTACTTAGAAACAAAAAGAAAGAAAGAAAAGAGAAAAGAAAAAGAAAAGCACCATGAAAAGAAAGAAAAATGTTGGTGCTAGAAAAATTGAGAAAAAGAAAGAAAAGAAAAGAATATTTGAGAATTGTGATTGGAAAAGCCTCAAGGTTAGAAGTGGATTGAAGAGAATAAGTTTGAGGGTTTTGGGATATGGAGAAGTTCGTCACTTTAGCCCAAAACCACCTACCTTTCAGTAAGCCACGTTATAACAAAAAATAAAGACCTTTTTGATTTTAGGAGCCAACTCATTGTAGTATAGTGGTGAGAATTGTTTCAATCCTATGGAAATTGTGCTCGATATCTTGTGAATGAGTGAATTCATCAATCCCTAAACACGTAAGGGAGTGCTTTCATTTCTTTATCCAATGTTGATGAGTGGTTTGAGTCGTTAACATTAACCGTGTCACAAAATTAGGTGATAATCTCGTTCGATAAGAGCATGCCAAGATGACTATGATGAGCTATGAGGTTGTTTGATGAGGTTTATTGATTGCTTTACTTTGTTTTGATTGAGGACAATCAAAGGTTCAAGTTTGGGGGATTATGATATGTGTGTAAAATGACCTATTTTTCGATGTGTGAGCGTGCATGTTTGTGGCCATTTTACCCTCATATCATATACTTTCGTTGTTCTTTTGTCTTGTTTTCGTGTTTTCATGTTTGAAATGATGTAGGATACGTTTTGAGCATAATACATCGTATTTTGGGAAGTTTTGGAGGAAAATCGCCCGAGTTTGGAGTCCGAGGAGGTTAAGCTCGCCCGAGCGGAACGAAAGGAGGGTTTCGGAAGCTTGGAGGACTCGCCCAGCTGAGCGAAGCAGGCTCGGCCGAGCTGAGCCGGGCAGAGGCCTCGCTTGGCCGAGCAGTGCAGGCTCGACCGAGCCTGGCTGACAGAGAGCAGGCTCGGTCAAGCGGTTCTGGCTCGGCCGAGCCAATGCATGCTTCCCAGATTGTTGTGGTTCCCAGGATGGCTCGGGCGAGCTTTGGTTGGCTCGGGCGATCCGAGGCCCTGCTAGCTCGTCTATAAAAGGGGAAAAATCAATTAAATGAAGAACTTTTTGCCAATTTGAGAAATAACCGTCACTAACTTCCCTCTAGATTCATCTCTACACCTCCTTCCCCACTTGAATCAAGGAGAACCAAAGATCATTCCATCAACTTGGTGACAATTGAAGAAGGAGATTAGGTGGATTGGATTCAACGAAGGCAATCCTAGAAGATCAATTTTGACCTTGAAGCTTTATAATGTCAACTCTTATCTTTCAACTTGTATTTCTTCAAATTCAAGGTATGAGGAGCTAAATTCCTAAGTGAGTGTTGTAATATGGATATTGAGACGGATTGAACCTTCTATGCTTGTTTACTTTTCTATGAATGCTTGATTTGCACTTGAGCTTGTTCATACCTAATAGATGTAGGTAATAGCCAATCTATAGGTAGTTGATGTGACCGTTGCAGCCAATACGCGGACGGAAACGTCGTGATAAGTGCATAATCATATAGTTTTAGTTCCAATCCATGTGTGGGGCTAGAATTATAGGGCAAGAATCGACGGTCGGTTGGGAGTGAGTTAGGGATCGATAACGTAGCTGTTTGAGATTTCTAATTTCATCTACGGACAATTTACCAGTACAAAGGGGATTGTCTAGTTTAGTGTCGATTGCTCAACTTCATAGAGATTAAAATTGTTTACAACATAGTTCGGTTTAATTTGGCTCAATTGAAGTTTACAAACACTCACTTCATTCTATGATTGTTGGACTTGTTTCTCTAATCTACCCAAACATTTGATAGAAGTAAGTGATTGGTGGGTTAAGCAAATTGTTGAATAATTGATTGTATGCAATTGGTAGTTTAGTTTGCAATTCATAGCTAGATAGATAAAGAAAACCAACGACTATTGTATTGCCTAGCTATTGATGCATCTTCTTACGAGTAAATAGTTTCCACAAGAGTGAATAGAAAAGATCTCGGATTGATAATTTGACGTGAGAATTGTGTGTCACTTCACACGACAGTCATATACTTCTTCTGATGAATGAATATCCCATCACTGGATTGTTGAACTTGCAGACCTAGGAAGTATGACAATTTTCCCATCATACTCATCTGAAAGTTATTCTGCATAAGTCGCGCTAACTTCTCACAGAAGTTTAGATTTCTTGATCCAAATATGATGTCATCCACTTAGATTTGGACTAGTAGATTGTCTTTGGCATCTTTGATCAAGAATAGTGTCCTGTCGATCTTCCCTTTCCTGAATCCATTCTTCAGCAGAAATTGTGATAACGTCTCATACCAAGCTCTTGGGGCTTGCTTCAGGCCATAGAGAGTCTTTCGTAACTTGTACACATTGTTTCCGCATTCGAATCCTGGAGGTTGCTCCTCATAGACTTCCTCCTTTAATTCACCATTCAGTAATGCGCTCTTGAAGTCCATCTGAAATATAGTAAAACCATGATGAGCAACATATGTTAGGAATAACCTGATTGCTTCCAGTCAAGCTACCGGAGCAAAGGTTTCATCGAAGTCTATTCCTTCCTACTGTGCATATCATTTGGCAACTAGTCTGGCTTTGTTGCAAACGACAATTCCATTTTCATCTCGCTTATTCTTGAATACCCATTTGGTTCCTATTACTGACTGATGTGTCGGCCGATCGACGAGATCCCATACGTGGTTCCTTGTGAACTCTGCTAGTTCCTCTTGCATCGCGTTGATCTAGTCAGCTGATTTGAGTGCGTCTGCTACTTTAGTTTGCTCCTCTTAAGATATAAAGCAGGTTAGCATGGCACTGTGTCTAGTTTGGATTGGATCTGCAGTATCTCCTAAAATTGCTTCCGTTGGATGATCTCTAAGCAGCCATTTAGGTCTTTGTAGCTCTTCTACAGGAATGTCTTGACTGCTGGTTGGTCCGATGGGCTCTTCTGATACTAGTACGTCAACAAGCTGTAATTCTTCTAAGCTGTCTACTACACTTGTTGAGGTGTCTTCTGCTGAGTGACTGTCTTCTTGCATGTCATCTGCTGGAATCTGGATTTCTGGTGTAGTACTTCTATCTTCAGCAGTCTGCTCCTGATTGTCTTCATCAGAGTTGTCTTTAATGATTCTCTCTCCATTCTGGGAACCTTCAGCATTACCCTCATTCTGATTTACGGCTACATCTCCTTGAGTTCCCTTTTTAACATGTAAGCTCTTTGTGAGAATATTTGGTGGCCTCAGCAGTTACAGTTACATCACCGGTCATCTTGACTGTCGGCTGATCAGTCAAGGTCTCCGATAGAGATGATGATTCATTCATTAACCTAATCGGATCAATTGCTTCAACTTTGAAAGTATTCAAGCCCGAAGATCCATTAACATCATTGGTTTCATGAGTCTCATCTCTTTGACTTCTCATGGTCCTACGCACAAAAATAGCTTCATCAAAAATAACATTGCATGTTATCTCCACAAGTTTGGTTGTCTTATTATGTACTCTATATACTTTGTGAGATGGATGTCCATACCCTAGGAACAGTCCTTCATCAGCTTTGGGAGAGAAAGTACTTAACTTTGACTTCCCATTTATTATGGATATAACATGGCGAACCAAAAATACGAAGATGAGCTAAGGAAGACTTACAACCATGATATATTTTGTAGGGAGTCTTGTTAAAGCGAAGATTTATTCCACTTCTATTCTGTGTGTAGCACGCATTCATAGCAGCTTCTCCCCAATACCTTTGACTCAGGTCTGTATCCACGAGCATTGTTCGCACGGCTTCTTTGAGAGTCTTGTTTCTTCTTTCTGCCAAGCCATTCTGCTGGGGTGTTCTTGTGGTGGACCCCTCATGTCCTATCCTAGCATCAACGCAGAAATCCGTCAATGCTCCATTACAGAATTATGTACTGTTGTTGGATCTTATCCTTTTCACCGTGAGCTCTTTGTCATTTTGAACTATGAGTATTAGTTCCGGAAGGATAATCTTTACCTCGTCCTTGGTTTTGAGTAACCTCACCCATGTGTACCTGGAATAATCATCAATAACAACTAAGGTATATTGTTTTTTACCTACAGTGGGAGGAGTTACAAGGCCAAATAAATCCATGTGCAGCAGCTCAAAGATTCTGTTTGAGGTGGCCTTTTCTGGATTGGATTTGAATGACGCTTTTACTTGTTTCCCTTGTTGACAGGCTCTGCATATTCCTTCCTTCTTGAAGATTTCTTGAGGCAAACCTGCAACAATGTTATTCTTGGCAATATAATTGATAGTTCTAAAGTTTAGATGCGTTAGCCTTTTGTGTCATGGCCAGTTTGTCTCTTCTTTGCTAAATGCTATAAAGCATGATGCTTGTTGACCACTTTCCCAATCGGCAATGTAGAGTCCTCCTTCCCTGATTCCTCTAAGCTTTACTACACCAGTGGTCCTATCAGCAACTTCAGGACCTGTGTCAGAGAAAGAAAAGTATATCCATTTTTACTTAGTTGGCTGATGCTCAGTAGATTGTGCTTGAGGCTATCGATGAGGGCAATGTTTATTATTCGCATTCTATTCCGCTCGATGCACCCTCTTCCAATTACTCTAGCCTTGGAGTTATCACCAAATGAGGCTGAAGCTCTGTGAAGATTTCTTCATCTCCTGTCATGTGACTTGAGCATCCACTATCTAGGATCCATTCTTTGAGTTTTCTTGAGGTTCTTCTCTCTGGACCCTATTCCTGCAACACAAAGAAGATATATTCTCGGTACCCGATCAATTATGGGTCCTGCAGGATTAGTTTTCTGGATTATTCCTTTGGAAATCCAGACTTTCGTGATTTTGATATTCCTTTTGTTATCACGATTCACTACCCTTTCGTTCCTTTTGGCATAGCTACCGAAATTTGCAAAGGAATGTGTAGTGGAATGTTGAGCCATCACTGTCTTTCGAAAGAGGTTTTTTTTAGACTATGGCCTCAAGTAGATGTTCCTTCTACTTGGAGTGTATGCTGGCTTCCTTGCAATCTCAGCAGATTGCTTAGCCTTGCTAGTATTTGTATGAACCCTCCTAGCAGATGGAACAGTCCGTTGGGTTGCATACTTAGACTTTCCTGGTCTGTTTTCAGCAGACTTGTAATTAAGTCTTTGTTGAGTAGTCAGTTGAGGGATACTTGTCTGCCAACATCTCTGCTGAGCAGTTGAGTTAGGATTTTCCCTCTTGTCTTTTCTAGCATTTTCTTGAATCTTCCCAGTTGCTGGGACAAAAATAATCTTTTTTTGTCTTACTCGATTTAGAATCACAAGACATTTCTCTATCAAAACTTATTCCAGCGAAGTTTTTAGAACTTCTTTGAACACTTAAAATGATATTCAGATCTCTCGTGATTTTTGAAAATTTACATTGACACAAACTTTGAACGGAGTTATTGTTTTTCAAAACCTCATTCTCCTGTTTTAAAATGCTAAATTTCTCATTCAAGAAGAAGAATTTGTTTTTCACTTTTGAGAGTTCCTCGTCTGCTGACCTAGATTTTTCAATCTCATTGGTCAAATTAGAAAGTTGAAATTTCAGAGAGGAATTTTCTTTTACCAAAATGTCCTTTAATGCAAGAACTTTTGAAAATTCTTTCAACAAATATTCTACAGTTATCTCATCTTATTCTGAGCAATATGAATCAGCAGTATCATGCATGTTATCGCTAGTAGACGCAATAGACAGAGTAGTGTTTGTTACCTGGTTTCCTGTGGTAGTTATAGCTGATTCTCTTGTCTTCTCTTCATTGATATCTGCCATGAACACCATTAGAACATCCTCTTCATCTTATGATGAGTAATTTCCGTCGTCATAATCTGGAATGTCTGGTAGTTCTGTCCTTGTCAGTAATGCTTTAGTGACAACCTTCGATGCATGTCTTTCGAACAGCTTCTTCAGTCTTTCCCTTTCTTCTGGATCTACTTTCGGACGTTCAAACTTCAGGTGATCCGGGGAATTGCACTCGTAGCATGTTCATGGTGCTCTCTTATTATTCTTGTCGTCTGTTGGTTGAATATGCTTTAAGTCCTCCTTTCTCCCTTTTGCCTTCAGCAACAGCCTTTGCAGTCTCTTCATTTGTTCATCCAGTTCGCCTTCGGAGCATTCATCTTATTTGAAGTGAGATTCGCTGGTGGATGGAATCTCCTTTGTTGAACTGGACTGAGCAGGTCGATCTGAATGGAATGGTTTCTTCATTTTCTATTTTTGTTCGTCTTTCTTTACAAAGAATGCGGCACCCTCCATTGGTTCTTCAATGTGGACTGCAGCACGAATAGCTTCATTTTTGTTTATCTGTGCGATATCCCATTCATGGGCTTTTAATTGAGCAAACACGTCTTTGGTGCTGATTGTTGACAGATCTTTATCCTTTAGACTGGTTACTTTGACAAACCAATCCTCCTTTGGAAGTCTTGAGAGAATCTTTGAATTTATATCAGGAAGTTCATACGTTCTTCCCAACTTCTTTAACTCAGCTACAATGTTGTTGAACCTTGCCTCCATGTCCTTGATGGTTTCACGTGGAATCAAGCAAAAAGATTCATACATGTCTACCCATTGTTGTAGCTTGTTTCTCTTGGCACTCATACTCCAACGCTTCAGCCATTAGAGTATGTTACAAGGCACCTAATATTAGATCCATGGCTACATAATTTAGTTGGTCACGGGCTCGTTCTTCTTTACATGATAGATCTATGTCTAGTCCTGTTACGTTCTCTCCGACCCTTGTCTTTACCTTCTGGATATTGATAGGTCCGACTTCGATCACTTGTCTCATCTCAGGATGCACATTCATCAGTGTGATCATCGACATCTTCTTCCAGGTAGAATAGGAATCAGGAGTGAACTTGGCAAAGCTTCGTGTTGTGTGCAATTTTTTTTGAACCTGAGCTAAACACAAAAACACAGATATGCAAGGATAATCTGGATCTGGTCCTAAGCGACTCAAAAGCAGCTAGTCTGTAAAGACCAACCACTCTGATACCACTTATCTTGCTAAGGTCTTGACTTAACAAGAGTTTATCAAATGTGTTTTAGCTCGAATAATCTTTAATTTCAATATTGCATTTTATACTTCAACACTTGATGTGTTGAGTTTCAAATATGTATGCGCAAATGATAGCAATGTAAAGCAGTACAGAACTCAAGGATTTTATAGTGGTTTGAACAATTGTTCTATGTCCACTCTTCAGTCCTCTGATTGAAAATTCACTAGAAGAATGAGTGCAAGGTCAGGCCTGATCTCTAACGTTGAGCAGCTCCTCCGTCTGGTCAGCTCGTACATTTTAGCACCTCGATCTTCAATTTTGAACCGGTGTCGCTCCGTAGAGTGAGGACAAACCTCCCTTCTCTTTGGACGTCGACTGCTGGGAGTTTTATAGTTCTTCCCAGAACCTATCCTTGTGTTGTCGTTGTCCGTAAGAATCACGCTTGCACGATAATCGTGACTGCTAGATTCTTTCCAGAATAGTAAAAATCCCAAAATAACCTTGGAAGCTTAACTTCGCAGGTCTCGAGCTTAAGAGATAAAAGCTTATGAAAAGCTTCAGTCAAGTACTTAGCTCGGATGTGTTCGCGTATTGTAGATAATGGATTTGATCTCTTTTGTTCTCTCTGAGTGTAGAATTTCGCAAGCCTCTGAATTAATTAAGGATGACACCTATTTATGGGTGTGGATTCAAACGGCTGTTTAAATCCGATCCGTTAGACTCAAAGGTTTTGCTAGCCTATCTGTGTTCTTCCTTTTTCTGCAGTGGACAGAGACTCTTCATGTCTCCTCGTCTCTTATTGGCATAGCGTCTATCTGTAGCCGTCTTTGTTAGAACGGAGCTTTGATGTAGCTCTGAAACCTCCTTTGTTCATCATGATTATTCTATCCTCTAATTGGTCGAGTTTCCTTGTAATTTGTGATCCGTCTGATTCACGACTCCTAAACTTCTCTACATTGCTGATTATCGTTTGCTGGCCGCTGGCGTGCATTGTGTATCTCAGTAGTTTGAGATAAGACCTTCGAATTCCGCTGGAGTTATCCTTTTAGCATTCTTGTGATGTTTCTCATTTTTGCTGACCCTTTTTTCTTTTCACAATCTTCAGCAATCTGTCAAGTCGGCTAATTCCTTCAGCATTCTTGATTCTTTTTCCTATCTATTACAACTCGAGTATGAATTCCTATATGGGACTTTTACAATTGACTCGATACTCAGTTGCTAGAGCTTTGATGCACAAAAATATATTATCCTATAAATCAATTACAATCTAAGGGGTTTTATAATATCTAACAATTATTCCTTCAACTTGTTTACTTCCTTTTGTTAGTTACTTGTCATTGCTCTTTTTATGTTAATTTACTATTTCTACAAATGAATTATCTCCAAACCAAATTGATTTAAACCCCTATTGCAAGTTAATGTGTGCACGATTCTACACATGTTGGGAATTATTCAGAAATTCCTCCCTTAGATCAAAATTGTAAAAGGTTTTGTTGAATCAAAGCCTTAGTAGATTGGTCGATCATTGCTGAATTCTAGCATAGTCTAGCAACTCTTATGTAATGTCCTGTTTAGGAAAAATATCAAGTTGTAATAGATTGGGAAGTGCTTGAGAAGATTGCTGAAGGATTCAACAAATGGAACGAAGAAATCAATTCAAGCAACTTCGGAATGCTAGAAGAGATCTCAGTAGATGGTAGCTGCTAGAGACATCAGCAGATGAGAATGACTGCAAGAGATGTTAGTGATCAAGTGCTAAAAAGATTGATTGCTATGGCGTTAGCAATCATATGCTAAGGAAGAGACTTCTAGGAGTCTTACTCAGCAGTCAGAAGCAAAAACTAGCAGAATGCTAAAGGAGATAGCATTCACTAGCATACAAGCAGATTGCTAAGTAATAGCAATCAGCAGTCAAGACCTAAATGTTGAAATACGCATCTGCTGAAGGAGTCAGCAGATCGGAGAGCAGATTGCTAGAAGAGCGTAGCAATCAAAAGGCTTAGCTGACCGTTCCCAGCATTCTCCGAGAATGCTAAGCAAGGATTATATCTAGCAACGATCGCTAATACTACCGTTCTGATGAAAGTACAAGAAAAGGACAAAAGCTTTCCCGAAGTAGTTCAGAAAGTATTGTACGACGCCAGAAAGGACGGATAAAGTCGAACCCCTTTTGGACGAAGAAGTCGTTGTGTCTAACGGGTATAGAGATTCAAAGTTTGAATCTCCATGTGTAAAAGACAAAGTCAAAACAGAGAGACGACTACTGCTTAACCACTGCTTCGAATCACTCACGAACTAAGGAACCTCAACCACATCTGAAAAGGCATTTACTGTGAGATTCCTTTGACAAGCAAAAAGTGAGAAAGTAGTCAGTTGAGAGCACGAGACTTACAGCATTCAAAGCTCTCAACAACCGTAGTGTCCCCCACTTGAAGATCTGACACTACATTGAAGAGATTCCTTGACTTAGTTCAAGAATCCAATCATTTGGATACCTTCCATCCTAGGAAGCATCCAGCAGTCACATCTCTGAAAAGAGATCGACTCCGACGGGCTTTTGCCAAAACCAGACAAGTTCGGAGAGAACTATAAAACCTCCATTACAGCAAAGGACAAGTTTTACTTAGGTGCGCCCTTGACTCGGCTGGAGCTGCTGACTAGAAGATTGAAGCATCGGAGGATAGCTTTGTAGTGACTAGGTCGAAGGTTCACTACCTGCTACAAGAGATAGGCGATTCCTTGTACTTCAAATATCTTTTTAGTGAATTCTCAGCGTTACAGCTGAGGAGTGGACGTAGATCTATTAGATAGAACCACTATAAATCTTGTGTGCATTACTATTTTATTACTTACTGTTTGCTTGTGGTGATTAGAAACCTAGCAACGATAGTTGCTAGAGCATATACCTGTAAGAAACCCAAACTTCTACCTTGAGCTAAACATTTTAATAAGAACATAAGTGCTAGATAATCTTTAATCTTCCGCTACATTCGTGTTTGTTTGTTGTTTGCTATACACCACGACGTCTCTGATCTGGGACCAACAAGTGGTATCAGAGCGGTAGGCCGAACGACCGACCGCTTCTGAGTCGCTTTAAGACCAGATCTGTGTTATTTCCTTGCACCTGTATTTTGTTCTTTTGTTGCTCTAGCTCAAGAACTCTAAGCTTGTCAAGATGAATTATAATTTACCAAAGTATACCAAGGAAAAGTTCAATTCATGGCAGAAGATGGCCACTATCCATCTCCAAAGCATACATCCAGAGATGGTGGATGTTCTCACCAAAGGTCCCATAAAGATTATGAAGGTCAACCCCTTCGTTGGTCCGGTCGTTGAAGGTCAACCGAGACCTCCGCAGATGATCGAGAAGAAGTTTGATGAGTATACAATGGAGGACAAAAAGAGAGCTCAGTTGGAGCACTTAGCAAAGAAGCTAATTCTTGACTCTTTACCACCGTTAACGGCAGATAAAGCATTAGACTTTGATACGACCAAGCAAATGTGGGATTATGTCTGCGAATCTTCCCAGGAGACCGACTAGATGAAGCACAACAAGCTCCAGGTAGTTATTGATAAGTATGAATCTTTCTCTATGATTGCAGGAGAATCTATCCAAGCTATGGAAGAAAGATTCAACACCATTATCGGAGAACTCCGAAATCTGGGCAAGACATATGATAATGGAGAGATGAATAACAATATCATCTCAAAGCTCTTTCCACGGGAGGACTAGTTCGTGAAGATGGTGAGCCCGAGCGAGAAAGATCTTAGCCAAATGTCCACATCTGAGTTATTTTCTAAACTCAAAACTCACGAATTCATTATACAGCAATCAAAGAAGAACGAAGCCGCTGCTGTAAAAACTTCGTCATCAAATGTTGTACCCCCGGAGGATCTAGCATTCTTTGTGAAGAGAGATGCTGGAAAGTGGAAGACAAAGAAGCCCTATCGTACCCATGAGAGATCGGCTCCTGCTTCTCCAGCAAACGAGGTAGTTCCACCCTCCAGCTCGCAGCCTGAAGATCTGAGGATTAGTGAGCTCGAAGAGCAAGTGCGAAAGCTTCAGAAGTTGATGTTGGAAGCCAAAGCTGAGAAAGAAGCGAAGGAAGCCAAGCTTACTTCATCATCCTCTCGTTCCACAGAGAGAAAGCCAAGGACATGCTTTGAATGAAATTCTCCAGATCATCTTAAGCATGAATGTCCAAGGGTAACTCAGGAAGAAAGAGAGCGCCTCAAAAAAAGATTTGAGAGAAGAGCTGTCCGAGCGGTCACCAGAGCATTGCTGACCAGAGCCGAAGTGCTAGACATTCCTGATAATGAGGAAGAGTATTATTCCTCGGAGGAAGATGATGAGGAAGCCCTATTGGTCTTGATGGCCGATATTGTTGAAGATCAGTTTGCTGATGTTGATGTTGATGCTGAGCAGAGTGCTGAATCGGCTCTAGCAGTCGATACGCATGAGGTACAATCTACTAGCATTTCTAGCTTAGCAATCATGCATGAATCGGAGGAATCATTTCTAGATTTTGAGGTTGATTATCTCACGAAGCTTTCTATTGAATTTTCAAAGATGTATGAGATAAAGAATGCTATCGTTGGAGAGAATACCTCACTAAAACTAAAAGTTACATCTTTGACCGAGGAAGTCGCAAGACTAAGGTCTGAAAGTGAGGATTTTTTTAAACTCAAAGCAGATTACTCTAGCTTTCTAAAAATTTTAAAATTATTGAAAAGGAGAATCTTGCTTTAAAGAGTAAACCTAAAGAGGAATGTATATGTGCTTACACATCCAGCAAGGCAGTTCTTAGTGCCATTGTGAGCCAACAAAGGAAACATTCTGATAAATCAGGATTAGGCCTTGGTTGTGTTGAAACAAAATCCTCTAAGGAAGCCTTGAGTAAGAATGCTGAATTTTCTAAGCAGAGAAAGATTTTATTTCTCTCTGTTGGAAAAGTCAATGCTGACAAAGGTAAAGGAAAGGTAAATGTTGAGTCGTCAACTGCTAAGCAGACAAATTGGCGGAGCAAGCATGCTTCTGCTGGATCTCAACAGAATGCACAGAGGCTGCCTGCTAGGCATGCTATTGCTAGATCGCAGCAGAGTACCCAGAGAGTATCTGCTAAGCATACATCTGCTGGATCTCAGCATAGTACCCAGAAGATGTCTACTAGATCACACTCAGCAGTGCCAAGGAGGAATGTTGAGCATTATATTTCAAATGCTAGAATAGCATATCCTTCCTTTACTAAGGGCAAGCAGGTAGCATACCATGCTGTAAGACTACAGTACTCTAAGCATACGCCACATAGGAAGAATACCTATGTGAGGTCTGAGTCCAATCAATTTCCATTTCAAAGGACTAGGAAGGCAAAGCACACAACTCCACCTAGATCTAATTATGCAAAGCATGCTTATCCAAAGGTTGAGAAAGGTGTGAAGGGTGATATCAAGAAGAAAGACTTAAAAATCACCAAGATGTGGGTTCCAAAAGGAACCATGATCCACGCAAATCCTACAGGACCCGATGCTAAGCGGGTACCTAAATCAAGGTGTTGATTGTTTTGCAGGAACAGGATCCAAGAGCTAAGACATCAAGTATGTCAAATGAGTGGATCCTAGATAGCGGTTGTTCAGCGCACATGACGGGGGATGAAGATTTATTCTCAGATATTCAAAGAATTTATGGCCCCACAGTCATGTTTGGTGATAACAGCAAAAGCAGAGTGATTGGGAGAGGATGCATAGAGCGAAATGGACTAAGGATTACACAACCTGCTAAGCATAAGCCAGCTATGCGAAAATGGGTACACCGTTTCTTTCGTTAATACTGGTTGTTCAATTGCTGAAAATGCTATAGGTGAAGTAAAGCTTAGAGGCATCCGCAAGGGTGGCCTATATATTGTTGATTAGCAAATTGGCTAGCAACATTCTTGTTTTGTAGCATTGAACAGGGAAGAAACCAATTGGCTATGGCATAAGAGGTTGACTCACCTGAATATCAAGACCATCAACCATCTAGCCAAGCACAAGCTTGTTGAGGGATTGCCTGCTGAGAATTTCTGAAAGGAAGGTGTGTGCAAAGCTTGCCAGCAAGGGAAGCAAAGCTGTTGGTCCCGGTTTTCAGAGTATGAACGTTAGCAGCGGAAATATGAAAAGTAATTGTTTTCTTGCACGCTGGTTACACCGCTGACTGGGACCTGTCAGCTGGTGTATCAAAACTTAGAATATTTAGCCTTGTTTGCACAGTTATCTATCAGTTTCAGAATATACTCCAACACTTGAGTGCTGGGTTTAAAATATGACTAAAGAGCAGAAAGCTGATAAATAACAAAAGGATTTTTATAGTGGTTCGATCAATCGATCTACGTCCACTCTCCAGTCGAAGCACTGGAAATTCCACTAAGAGTAATCAGTTACAGGTGTCCTACGATCTATCTCTAGCTGGTGAATGCCTTGTCCACCAGTTCACTAGATCAACCGCTCCCGGTCCTGGTTCCCTCTTCAACTCTTCTCAGCTGGCGGAGTGCGAGCACGTCACTTCAACCTCCTCAGCTAACTGGGTGTTTTAGTTCTCCCAAGAACGTAAATCTCACTACGGCAAGGTACGCCCGTAATAACTCAAGTGCTGGGATGCACAGGAGCTGCTGTGAACTCTCTCGGAAGAGAAAGAACACCTAATGAGATCTTTAACTTACAAGTGTAAAACTTGAAGTCTCGTGTTTGATAAATCAACACACGGAAAGCTTATGGAAAGCCTCGAAAGTTCTGCAAGTATTTTGACAGC
>JAPKLW010000375.1:399805-432207 GCA_026898455.1 Plectranthus barbatus | reverse complement strand
ACAAATAAGCTACTGAGGGAGGAAACCTTAGACAGATTTCCCAACAAAACCAAGGCATCCTTCAGATCAAACCCAGAAAAGGCCACTTCAGAAAGAATCCTAGAGCTCTTGCACATGGATTTATTTGGCCCCGTCACTCCAGCCACTGTAAGTAAAAAGGTTTATACACTTGCGGTTGTTGATGATTTTTCCAGGTATACATGGGTTCGTTTGCTGAGAACCAAAGACGAAGTCAAGCTCATCTTTCCAGAGCTGATCCTCAAGGAGCAGAATAGCAAAGAGGTTACAGTTAAGAGGACTAGATCTGATAACGGGACCAAGTTCTGCAATGGGATTTTGATGGATTTTTGCGCCGAAGCAGGTATCGTGCATGAGAAATCCACTACTAGGATCCCCCAGCAGAATGGTCTAGCAGAGAGAAGGAATAGGACCTTGAACGAAGCTGTGCGGTCAATGCTAGCCGATTCTGGTGTAAGTGGAATGTATTGGGGTGAAGCAGTCATGACAGCTTGCTATACACTGAATAGGAGCGCAATAACATGCAATGTTATTTTTTATGAGTCTACCTTAGTGCACAGAGTTATAAGAGAGAAAGAGGATAGTAATCACGAGGCTAATGATGTCTATGGTCAATCGATCTTGAATTCTATGAAGATTGACCCGACTAAGTCTATGAGTGATTGTAATCCAACCCAGACGCATTCAGCAGGTGACCAGACTGCTGACCAGGCCGATGATGCTAATGATCATGCTGAGGCCACCCCACCAATTTATCTTAATGATAATTTGGAGGTTTTGGGATCGCTTGATGGAGAAGACGGAGAAATCCCAGATCCAGTAGGAGACTCCGTTAGGCGTTGCTGAAGACGTTGCCAAAGAAGATGTTGAACATTTGGATGCTGAAGTTCCAGCTGCTGAGATTCCTGATGTTGCTGTTCCGAATGCTGAGATACCCGTTGCTGAACCCCAGGTGAAAGCTGAGGAGAATGTCGTAGCAGACAACAATCCAGAAGGCGATACGAGTGCTGAAACCTCAGCACCCAGCAATCCAAAACCAAGATGGCTATGAGATCATCCCTTAGATGTTGTGATTAATGATGTCAATGATCCAATCAGGACGAGACAAGGAAATGCTATGTTAGCATGTTATATTTCCCATGAAGAGCCTACGAAAGTTGAAGAAGCTTTACAATCTCCAGATTAGGTGAATGCTATGCAAGAAAAGCTAGCAGAGTTCACGCGCAATCATGCTTGGGATTTGATGGATAAACCCGAACATCAAAGCGTTATTGGAACCAAGTGGGTTTTCAAGAACAAGAAAGATGAGTCAGACCATGTCGTCCGAAATAAAGCTTGTCTAGTAGCAAAGGGCTATAGACAATGCGAAGGAATTGATTACGATGAGACGTTTGCTCCGGTCACCCGATTGGAAGCAATAAGGTTATTCCTTGCATATGTTGCACATCATGAGTTCTTTGTGATGCAGATGGATGTGAAGAGTGCCTTTCTGAGTGGTCAGCTCAAGGAAGAGGTCTACGTTGAGCAACCACCAGGCTTCGAACAAGGAAACCAAGTTTACAAGCTAAGGAAAGCCTTATATGGTTTGAAGCAAGCACCAAGGGCATGGTATGGAACATTGTCAAAGTTCTTGCTAGACAATGGTTTTAAGAAAGGGAAAATCGATCAGACTCTCTTTCGCATCAAGGATGAAAGAAGTATCTTACTTGTGCAGATATATGTCGATGACATTATCTTTGGCTCCAAGAATCAAAGCTTATGTGATAAGTTTTCAGAGCTGATGCAAAGTAACTTCTAAATGAGTATGATGGGAAAGATGTCCTACTTTCTCGGATTGCAAGTCCAGTAATCAGGTGATGGAATCTTCATTCACCAGAGGAAATAGACTCAGGATATGATTGCTAAGTATTGTCCAGAGAAGACGAAGAGCTTAAGGATTCCAATAAGCACAAGCTGCCAGATAAGCCTCAATGAAGGAGGAGAATCAGTGAATCCTACATTATATAGAGGTATCATCGGATCCTTGCTTACTTAACAGCAAGTTGACCAGATATTTCTTATTATGTCGATGTATGCACGAGATATCAAGCAAATCCGAAGAAGTCACATTTGGATGTTGCTAAGAGGATTATTCGATACCTCAAGTGTACCGAGGGTCTAGGAATTTGGTACCCAAGGTCTGATGGGCTAGCACTCAGTGGTTATTCAAACTCAGACTTTGGAGGATGCAAGATTGATCGAAAGAGCACCAACGGGACATGTCAATTTCTTGGACATAAGCTGATTAGTTGGTTTATCAAGAAGCTACACTCCGTGTCTACGTCTACTACTGAAGCTGAATACGTAGCAGCTTGTTGTGCCCAAGTCTTGTGGATTCGGCAGCAATTGCAAGATTATGACATTCCTCCTGAATGTGTGCCGATCTACTGGGACAACAATAGTGCTATGTGCATAACGAAGAACCCCGTTCATCATTCAAGGACGAAGCATATTGATATCCGACATCACCTCATTTGAGATCACCAAGAGAAGAAGGATATTGATGTTCAATATATATGCACTGAAGATTAGCTAGCAGATATCTTCACAAAGCCGCTTGCTGAGGCCCGATTCAAAGAGTTATGTCTAAAGTTAGGCCTCATGGAGCTAGAAGATGTTGTGGATGAATGAGTCTTTACTCTCATTCTTTCTGGATTTCTTGGATTTTTGGAGATGAAGGAGATAAACGTATCCCAGCTTACGTTTTGAATTGCCAAAGTTTGGTTGCTAAGATATGTTGCTAAGCATAGGAATGTTGAGTCCAAGCTCTCAGCTTTTCGTCATATTGCTATGGTATAATATTCAACAGGGGGACAGACGGTTGCTAACAATTGAATGCTGAGTCCAAGCTCTCAGCAGTCTCCGGAAGTCAAAGCGGGAAGTTTTTGAATTTGAAATGATGTGTCCGACAAGGTGCATTTAATGCATGCAACTGGCTGCATCAAACCAGGAGGTGACATGTCAAAAGCACTCAAGTTCATAGGGGCGTGGGCTACCATACGAAAGGTCTCGCCAATCCTGAACTGTTGATTGAATTTGAAAAGATGTTTCCCCAGCCATCGGATCATTACTCAGAAGGTATAAACATCTTACTTTGTTCAACATTCAAACCTTCTACACTCTAAGTATCTGAATCCCTAGAATTTCTAAGTCTCCCAAATTCTCCCAACTTAGAAAATCCTTCATTATGTCTGCTAATCCTGAATCTCCTCAACAATTTGAATCCCATACACACACTGATACATCCGATTCCTCTACGCAATCCAGAATCCCCATCCATTCCCTTACCCAAGACGTGACCCTACACGAGCAGTGGGCACCGAAATATACAGGGATTGTCAATAAAGAAGACGTAGAAGATGACATCCCATATGGTCAACTGGTGACTCTAGCCAGGAAAGAGGAACAGTCAGGCTTATCCAACAATCAGAGGAGGGCGGCGCAAATTATGGTGGGCCGCATCTTGTACACTCCTCTCGCTGCACTTCAATTTTTAGAATGGATAATGGAAGCCCTAGCGAAGGCAGGGGTACTCCGATACTTGTCAGCAGAACCATTGTGGTTCCACCCATACATGGATTCTAAGTTCTACGCGCGAGCCGTAGTAGACGAGGCCACCTAGAAGTCCTTCAAGACTTTGGTTTTTGGCACGATTTTGAAGGTGAATGTTGATACTCTTGCTGCTAAGTTTGAACTTCCCAACAAAGGAGAGCGTATTTCTACTTATAATTTGAATGATCTAGAAGAAATGGAGAAGAGGTGGAAAGCCTGGAAGAAGCCCGAATTGGTGAAAGATCGGAAGGGAAAGCCGATCACCTTCAAGGTTGCTACTCCAATCAACCAATTCAAAGATGAGTACAAGACTCTTGCTGAGCTGGTAATTAAGATGTTCCAGTGTGATGCTGGTTCATACTCTTAATTGTCGGCGAAGAAGTATGCAGTAATGATGGCGTTGGTGGATAAAGTGGAAGGTAATTGGGCGGAATTCTTTTATGGGCGATGGTTGGAGCATGCCAGGAAGAATCTGAAGATAAAGGAGGAGGGTGTTTTTACATCCAATGAAAATTTTGGATTGAAAAGCAGCAAATTTATCGAGATGTTCTTTCACAAGAAGAGGCTTGATAGAGGTGAGAAGCTTCTTCCGACAGATTTCATTCCGATGATAAAGAAGATAACCACTCCTACCGATCCTACCTGACCGATCATTCTGAAGGGTAAGTCGAATGTTGAAAAGAAGATTCCTACCTCACCGGAAGATCCCCATCCAGGCGAGCTAGCATTCCAGAGATTGGAGTAGGCGATTGCTATGACTCCAAAGGAGAGAGCAACGGCCCAGAAATCTGCTGAGACAGAGAAATGCTTCCAAGATCTAGATGAGATCGAGAAGCTAGGCAATCTTCTTGCTGAACAAATCGAGGAAATCTTTGCCAAGAAGCAAGTTAAGCAACCGGCTCAAGCTTTGGGTCATCTTGCAGTTGCTATACCCAAGAGGAAGCGCACAGATGTGGCTTCACCTGAAAAGAAGAGGACACGCAGAAGGCTTGTCAACTCGCTGAGAAAGAGAAGGCAGAGAAAGAAGCAGCAGAGAAAGAGGCTGTTGAGAAGCAAGCGTAGGATGCTCCTCTCTCCTCTAAACCTTTCGAAGAGAGAGTGCAAGCTGTAAGGAAGTCAAACTTGAAAAGGAAGGCCGAGAAGAAGGAGCAAGAGAAAAAGAAACATAAGAAGGAGATGGAAAGACTCACTTTCGATGCGCGGGATCGAAATTTGGAGCAAGTAAAGAAGGCTAATGGGGAGCGTGATGCACAGAAGGCTGCTGCTCAGCAAGCAGCCAAGGAAGCTGCTCCATTGGTAGCACGAGCTGTTGAAGACGCCAGGAAGCAAGCAGCTGCTGCTGCTAAGAAAGGGAAGGAAAAGATGGTTCCTGAGGTTCCCATTCGCACACCCGTAGTAGCAGAAGAAATAGTGCTTGAACAAGAAGTCATGACAGATCAAGGCTTCGAGAGGTTAATAGAGACCGGAGCCTTTGATGCTCCAGACCGACCTCAAGGAGGAGTGTTGATAAAGGAGCCTGCAGTTGAGCAAGGAGAAGACAGTAGTGATGAGGAGGTTGTATTCAATGAAGCTTCAGGCTCGGGACGGAATGTTGAACCCGAAGCTAGCACATCTGCTGGAGCTGAAGAGGCGAATGTTGAGGCGAGGCCTAGCATAGAGGTTCCTGCTGAGGCAAGGCCTAGCACGGAGACACCTGCTGAGGCGAGGCCGAGCACCGATACGCCTACTGAAGCAAGGAATGAAGAGTTCGTTGAACAAGATCAAGCATTCTTAGCCTCGTGCTTTTCTGACTCAGGTTCTGATGGAGAATCCAAGGACGTATATGATGCTCGATTTCTGAGGAAGATCCCAACCGGCAAAAACGAGCTACTCTGCATACCTTTTAAAGGATTGCCAGGGCACCAATTCAACTTGCGAAGGATCGCTTAATGGTGTGCCCCTGTCTTCCTAGAGGAGAAGGTAAACTCAGATCTACTTTCCATGCTTTCAGAGATAGAGGAGTTTGTGTTAGCAGAAGTTGAAAGAGACATAGCCAACATCTTCTATGCTGAACTTGATAAGACAACACCGGAAGTCAAGTCATTGAGCGAGGAGCTGCTGAGATGGAAGAAATTTGACTATATGATGCACCAGCTCTGCTTCGACGAAAGGATGCTGGTGATCACAATGAAAGGGTTAAATTTTTGGAGGCAAGAAGAAAAGTGGGCTAATGACTGGATAGACCAAGTACCAGGGTCTAAGCAGTTTCCTGATAAACAAGTTATAGCAAGGCTGCAAGCAATTCGTGCTCACAGGCTGTTCAACACATTCACATCTTTGCCGAAGTCTACATTCGCTTCGGATGGCTACTCTGATGGCAGGATTGAGCTATCAAAGCACCAAGCACGAGTAGCTGCTAAATATCATAGGAGACAAGCAGAATATTAAGCCATAAAGAAGGAAAGGCTAATGGCCTGGATGGCTGCTATAGCTGCTGAGCGTGAAGTAGCAGAGTTGAGTGCTAAGGATAAAAGGTTTGTCCTGTTTCTGGAACTTGACATTCTTGATGTAATCCAAGCGGATCAAGCAGAGGAGGCTAAGGAGGCTGAGACTGCTCAGATCATCGATACAGCCAAGCGAATCATAGATGAGGAGGCTCGCTACTTGGATGCTCAAGCTGAGATTGCTAAAGCCAAGAGCGCAGCCATGTTCCTAATTGCTGAAGAAACTCGCTACTCTGATGCTCAGGGAGAAATTATTCAAGCCATGGAGTCAGCACAACGCTTAGTAGAGGAGGAAGCTCTCTACTTAGCTGCTCATGGTACTGGTGATGTTGTAATGGAAGATGCTGCCACTGATGAGAGTCGAGAACTTATGATAGCTACAACTTCTTCATTCACTGCTATCCCTGTCAGCTTCCATGACTTCAACTCTGTCTTTCACTCTGCTGTGAAAAATGTTCTATCTACCATCAATGAACGAGTGGCGGAGGTGGCGGCTGGAATAAAGAGGGAAGTTGAAGAAGTGAGGTGTGAAGTATCCGAGATTCGAGTAGAAGTTGTTGAGGTTAAAGCAGATGTTTCTGAAGTGAAGACCAACGTTGATGTAATGAAAGATGAAGTTGCTGAGTCCCAGCAGCAGATGGTGCAAACTATTAATTCCTTTTCCTCCACCTTTTTGGCTGCTCTCAAAGAGGGGGAAGAAAGGAGGCTTGCTGAATTAGAGCAGATGAAGAAGGAAGAAGAAGCACTTGTTGCGGTTGCTGAAGAAAGGAGACTTGCTCTGGTAGAGCTAAAGCAGAAAGAGATGGATCTTAAGATCAAAATGCTGGAAATGGAGAATGAGAAGGTTGCTAAACATTTGGAAAGAGAAGTCAAGGAGAGGGAAGCTAGCAAGGCATATCTCAAGAAGTTCATGCAGCTGACAATGAACAAATTTGATGAGTATGACAAAGGGAAGAAGTTTGCTCCTGATTCTTAAATTTCTTATCTTAGCAAACCTTCTGTAACATTATCTTAGCAAACCTTTTGTAACATTTCTTTTTGATCTTTTCTAGTTTCATTGTACTTGTAATGATCACTCATATGAATGAAACTAGATCAGACTTAGACAATTTCTCATTGTCCACTTCTGATTTTTTGTGCGTGTCTTAGTTGATATACACTATCTGTGTATTCAACAAAAATGCATGTGGATGCTAAGATTATTTGTCTTTTGATTGATTGTGAATGCTTGCTGATTTAATTGGGTGCTAGAATTCCTAGCATATTCGTTGCAGCATTTACTTATGTTTTTAATCGAGAAATATTTCCCAGCACTTGTTGAGGGGGAAATTTATTCAAATCAATCCTGCTAGAACTAAGTTGGATAAACTCTGAGTTAGATTGCTAGGATAACTCTGTTACTTAGAATTTTTTTTTTAAACTCAGAAATTTTTCCTCTTAGATTCAGCAAGTGATAGTAAGCTTTGATCGCACCAAAAAGGGGGAAATTGTTGGGAATTATTCACAAATTCCTCCCTTAGATCAAAATTGTAAAAGGATTTGTTGAATCAAAGCCTTAGTAGATTGGTCGATCATTGTTGAATTCTAGCATAGTCTAGCAACGCTTATGTAATGTCCTGTTTAGGAAAAATATCGAGTTGTAATAGATTAGGAAGTGCTTGAGAAGATTGCTAAAGGATTCAACAAATGGAACGAAGAAATCAATTCAAGCAACTTCGGAATGCTAGAAGAGTTCTCAGCAGATGGTAGCTGCTAGAGACATCAGCAGACGAGAATGACTGCTAGAGATATTAGTGGTAAAGTGCTAAAAATAATGATTGCTAAGGCGTTAGCAATCATATGCTAAGGAAGAGACTGCTAGGAGTCTTACTCAGCAGTCAGAAGCAAAAAGTAGCAGAATGCTAAAGGAGATAGCATTCGCTAGCATACAAGCAGATTGTTAAGTAATAGCAATCAGCAGTCAAGACCTAAATGCTGAAATACGCATCTGCTGAAGGAGTCAGCAGATCGGAGAGCAGATTGCTAGAAGAGCGTAGCAATCAAAAGGCTTAGCAGATCGTTCCCAGCATTCTCCGAGAATTCTAAGCAAGGATTATATCTATCAATGACTGCTAATACTACCGTTCTGACAAAAGTACAAGCAAAGGACAAAAGCTTTCTCGAAGTAGTTCGGAAAGTACTGTACAACGCCAGAAAGGAAGGATAAAGTCGAACCCCTTTCGGACAAAGAAGCCGTTGTGTCTAACGGGTTGAATCTCCAGGTATAAAAGATGAAGTCTAAACAAAGAGACGACTACTGCTTAACCACTGCTTCAAATTACTCACGAACTAAGGAACCTCAACCACATCTAAAAAGGCATTTACTGTGAGATTCCTTTGACAAGCGAATAGTGAGAAAGTAGTTAGTTGAGAGCACGAGACTTAAAACATTCAAAGCTCTCAACAACCGTAGTGTCCCCCACTTGAAGATCTGACACTACATTGAAGAGATTCCTTAACTTAGTTCAAGAATCCAATCATTGGGATACCTTCCATCGTAGGAAGCATCCAGCAGTCACATCTCTGAAAAGAGATCGACTCCGACGGGCTTTTGCCAAAACCAGACAAGTTTGGACAGAACTATAAAACCTCCATTACAGCAAAGGACAAGTTTTACTTAGGTGCGCCCTTGACTCGGCCGGAGCTGCTGACTAGAAGATTGAAGCATCGGAGGATAGCTTTGTAGTGACTAGGTCGAAGGTTCACTACCTGCTACAAGAGATAGGCGATTCCTTGTACTTCAAATATCTTTTTAGTGAATTCTCAGCGATACAGCTGAGGAGTGGACGTAGATCTATTAGATCGAACCACTATAAATCTTGTGTGCATTACTGTTTTATTACTTACTATTTGCTTGTGGTGATTTGAAACCCAGCAACAATAGTTGCTAGAGCATATACCGGTAAGAAACCCTAACTTCTACCTTGAGCTAAACATTTTAATAAGAACATAAGTGCAAGATAATCTTTAATCTTTCGCTGCATTCGTGTGTGTTTGTTGTTTGCAATACACCACGACGACTCTGATCTGGGACCAACACAAAAGAGATTCCCTGTGGGATTCGACTCTAGCTTACTGCTAGATACTACTTGACAGTGTACACTTGCACTTTGTTGCACATTTTGCACATATCACTCTCTATTCTAGGCCTCTGGTCACTTTGGCTTCGAAGATTTGAAGTGTGGGCACACCACGCAGCCTCCTAACAGTCGAACTAATTAACTAGATGCCCAAAACAATCATTGTTGGAAATCTGCAGTGACTGTTATGTTCCATTCTTAAAGACTGGTCTTCGGTGACTCCTCTAACTTGTTATCTTTGTCTCTTTGTACGAGTACACTACAACAAAAAGGTTAATAGACTACACTAAATAGACAACGCGAATATTCATTCGCGTTGACTATATTATAATAGAAATGCGAATATAGTTTCGTGTAGCCTGTGATTTTGGACGCTAATAGATGATGTGGGCATTCGCGTCGTCTATATGGATATAGACGACGCGAATGCCCGCATCGTCTATGTTTTAGTATTCGTTAATAGACGATGCGAGAATTCACGTTGTCTATATTCATATAGACGATGTGAATGCCCGCGTCGTATATATGAATATAGACGATGCGAATTCCGCGTTGTCTCTGTTTTCATATTTTGAATAAAATTAAAAACCCTATTCTGGCCCCTTTATGTTATGTTGTATATCTTCCCCGACTCTCTTCCTCATCACCAATTCCGTGCCACTGCCGCCGAGCCTGTCCTCTTTGCCTGTGCCGCCCTGCTGCTGAGCCGTATCCTTCGACTGTTGAGCCTGTTCTGTCATCCCCGACTCTTTCCCTTATTGCTTTTCTTTGCCTGCGCCTGCGCCTGTCGTGCCGCCGAGCCTGTCGTCTTTGCTTGCGCCGCCCTGCTGCTAAGTCGTATCCTTCGCCTGCGCCGGCGAGCCTGTTGCCGAGGCCAAGGCCATCGGGTCCTGCCCCCTGCTGCCGAAGTCGTCGAGTCTTACCCTGAGTCTGTCGTCCTCTACAAAGGCAAGTTTTCCACATTGCATTACTCGCCATGGATGTATTCAAGTCGACATGACACCAATTGCTGAGATTTTGATTTATGTTTGAAGAGTCTTGATGATAACCAGTTGCACATATATTGTAGATTAATCGTGTTGGAATTAGTTTGACTAGGATTCATTGAATTACTTGAATAGCTTATGTAATGCTTCCTTTAAGAAAGTGTATCTTTTAAGTGACAGTTGGGATTATTTATTGTCTTGATCATCTTGTTCTCCATTATACATGATGCATTCAGGTGATGTCTCTCCACAACAGTTTTTAGTTTTTTTTTCTATGTTTCTATGTTGGTGGATTGTTATCTGCGGTTTTTTAGTTTGTAGGCTTTTCAATTGGCTGATTTATTCTTTGAAACGAGCTGTAATGGCAGAAAACTGTGTTTGGTTTTGGATTTGAGTGTGTGATCGATTTTGGGTTAGTAATGCCGCAGCTGCAGATAGAAGTTTGGGTGTGGTTGTTTCTGATGAAAGGAAATAAGGTGAAGGAGGGAGGTGAAGGAGGAAACAAGGCTAGAGATTGGTGGAACCTTCATCGTATTCCCTTGGGCATTGCACAATTTTAGCAGAATTGAAGGTGAGTTTTTGTATTGTATTATGCGCAGATATTTCGATTTTGTGTTGTTTCTTCTTCAGTGAATCTAATCGTAAGTTTTTAAAAAAAATTATCATTTTTCTTTTTTGTTACTGGATTTAATTTAAATAGCACTATGATATGATTTCTTAGAGCAATATGTTGCTTGGTCTTGTCCATCTTTCCATTCCTAGCCTGGTCTAAATTAATGCAAAAAAAAAGTTTGGGAATTTGTCTCTAATCATCTGGGTTCTTGAAAATTCTAGTCCAAGATCTTGAGAAATAAATAGATGATGCAGAGATTTGGGAATGTAGATTGAGTTCCAAATTAATGCAGTTGCTTCTGCTATGAGTATGACTCAGTTGTCCCCTGTGTTTTTTTGCTTTTGTTATTTTGGAGAACCAAGTATCTTGGCATTTAATATAACATTTTGATGGATTCTTGGTATTTAAGGCTTATACCTATAGAGTATAGTTTTAGGGGTGGTATCTGGCTGTGACTCGGCGAGTTATTGAGTGGGCATGGGCACGTGACGATGAGTCATGTTAGGTCCATTTGGTGGTCCTTTTCGTCCTAAAAATATGAAAGAAATAAAAATCATTTCTTGGGTTGTCATGCCTCTTTTCTCTCTCTCCTTGCTCTCTTTAGTTGGGGTTTCTTGAATGCAGATGAATACATATGGAAGAAATAATATAGTTGTAATGTGACTAGTTTCTTTGTTTACTTGGACTATTCTTAGCTTGATTGTTGCTTGTACTCAGCTGTTTGATATATTATTAGGTAGTGATAATGGTATGGTTATTATTGCTTATATGCATTTGTTTCTTGGTGCAATTTATGTTGGTGATGGATAGTGGAGATGGCTGGAGTGAAAATGTTGCTAGTTGACAAGCCCTGAGTGATTGATAAAATGGATGTATGTATGTTTGTTTTGGGGCTGCAGGTATGGCAAGTACGCACCTCTTATGATCAGAAACCATATCGTAAATTGATGATGCAGACAGGGGGGCTAAGGTGCACCCTTCTCCTTCTAGTGTCACAGAAGCTGGTCGGACAATGCTTGAGAAAGACCCCTCGAGCCCATGAAGCTCAGGGATAGCTATTTCTGAAGCAGTGGAGGTTGCAGTTAAAATTGCGGACACAAAGTATTGCCTAGGGAGTGTGCTCAATCATGTTTTGTTGCATCAAACTGTGATAGGTGAGGAATGCATAAAACAGATGGAGGCCATAGGAGAGACTCCTGATGTGATCATTGGATGCACGGGTGGTGGATCCAATTTTGTATTTGTACTTAGTTTTCAGGCTACATTATTACCAAACATATGTAATTTTGAGAATTATTAAAATGTCATTTTATATTGTTATTATTTGTGCATGAGTAATTTAAATTTCATGAATTATTTTATCATTTTTATAGGATTTACAAAATTAAACAAATAAAAAAATAAAAAAAATATAAACAAAAGACAACGCGGTTCATCGCATCGTCTATTAGCATAAAGACGACGCGAAGCTCCGCGTGGTCTATATGTTAATAGACAACGTGGTGCATCGCGTTGTCTATATGCTAATAGACGACGCGAGGCACCGCGTTGTCTATTAACATATAGACAACGCAGTGCTTCGCGTCGTCTATATGCTAATAGACGACGCGATGAGCCGCGTCGTCTATTAGCGTTTCTAAATCGACTACATATTGTTGGAATTGTATACATAAAAGCATTATGATTGGTATATTGGGAAACGTTATGTTTGATATACTGGTAATCATTAATGACTTGCAATAAACAACTCCTGTCTGAATTAACAATCATACGATGCGAACAAACACATCCAGTTATCTCGTCGATAGGGAGATCATACGGTGTGTAAGAGATCACAGAAGATCGTATAGATCGTTCGACCTAGCGAGATATAAACAGTTATTACAGCTGAGACAGTTTCTGGTTTGGCTGTCAGTTTAGGCTGCGGCACACAAGTCCATAAGCGGTTTATCTTGACTGCTTTGTGTGACCGGTACATCTCAATGTATTGATAGGATCAACAGTGAGATGAACCATTCTACTTGACATGTGAATGAGTAAAGATCTCGGTAACTTGGTCGGATCTAAAGTCTATTGAAAGCTGAGGGGCACACATGGGTTGACTGTCACTTTGACTTGCTATGGTGGAGAGTCTTACATGTACTCGTATATCTGCATCTTGGGTGATGGCAGTTTGTGTGGGGTTTCCTCAGGCTGGATTTAGATAACCATATCCGTTTCAGGATGGTGACATTCCCTTGGAAGCTCACGAGGTTCGTTATGCTAAGTCCTGCAGGCTGAATCATTGATTCAAGCATAAGCGATAAGGGTTGAGTGGTACTACTCAGGAATAACAAGAGATTGATTAATTACAGCTAATTGTCATGCGCTGAATTTATTAATTAATGACTGAAACCTTAAATATGGGGATTAACCAAGTCAATGCAACTCGTTCCTAATAACGTGATAATAAAGGGGTAGGTCAGCATTAATTCTCTGGTGGCATGAATTAATGTTTATTAATTAATTATGTTCTGGGTTGAACATGGAATTAATTAATAGGAGGCCCACTTTATTATTTGCATTTGATCCCTGGTCTGACCCAACACTGCTCAGAGCCCATTAGGGTTTATTAAACCCTAATAGCCCATTCTCAGATCTATATAAATAGATCAATCTCTCATTTTCCCACATAAGTTTTGAAGTTTCAAATCAGAAACCCTATAGAGATTGTGAGAGAGTGGGCGGCTGTAGATCCGGTAGCGTATCCTCACCAGATTTCCGGATCGAGCAAAGGAACAGATCAGAAGATCAGATCTGTAGGAACACCATCATTTTGATCGATTCCAGATCCAGATCTGCACCATCTTCATTGCCATCATCGATCTAGATCTGTAGATCAGTCCTTGGAGTCTCAGGTATTCCTTTGAATCTACGAATTAAATTATAGGAGCATGCATAGGGCATTCACTGTTTGTCATGACATTTATTTTGATATCCATAAATCGAATCCGGAGTTTTAATAAATGGCGATTCATGTCGCCTATTGTAGACTCAGTTCCTACACATATAAATAGACAACGCGGAAATTTTGAATAGACTACGCGATTTCCGCATTGTCGATTAGCTTTTTTGTTGCAGTGGTAGGACCTGACTTTGTCAACTGGAGGTGATCCAGGTTGGTGTCTTCCGTCAGTTTCTCTGAGTCATCAGCTCCAAACTGGTAATTGATCTCTCCTTACTCAACATGATCCAAACTGGAGCTTTGTATTTCCACCCAGTTTATCTTGATCAGCTTCGTCGGTTCTGTTACAACTCGATATATCCTAACAGAACTTTACAAGTTTGTCTGAACTAAGCTAATCTAGAGACACTCTTAACTTAGTGATTTCTATACAAATTTTTGACACATCAAAACAACAAATATGTAAGAATACTTCCTAACAAAGTTCAAGCTGGATTTTACTCCGAGTTCAAACTGGAATGAATTAAATGATGGAATTCAACCTCAATTCAACTCCGAGTTCTAGTTGTGCATAAACTCCCAATTTGAGCTCAAATTAAAAAATATAGGCCAAATTCCAGCCAAGTTCTTGTTGTTTTAATTTTAATGGTCTTCAATTCGTAAAACAATCAATCTCAAATCAATTACTCCTCAATTGGGCTTCATTTCACTAAATTTATAAATTTTTGTTCAATTCAAGATAAATTCAGTTCAGCTTGAACTCGGTTATATTTACTTTGGGCTTGAATTACATGTTTTAGTTAATAAATTCAGCTTGAATAGTGTCCTCAAGTAATACCAACTTGAATTTAGAATAATATTCGACTGGATCTCAAAATACAATCAAGCTTGAATTCGGTGATTAATTGATTCCAACTTGATTGGGTCATTTCCTTTCAGCTTGATTCCGGTTGTGCTTATTTTCGGCTGGACTTCACAATGCAGCTAGATTCCCAACACCGAAATCAAGTTGGTAGATTCCCTCTGAATATTTTATTCTTATAATATTACATGTAAATACATTTCAAAATAAAAAAAAAATAATAAAGTAAGCATTCAGTTATACTTTTCACACAATTCGAAAAATGTGATGGACAGATTGAGACAATTTAATCAAATAAAATACACTTTTGCTATTTTGTGTAATTTTTCATAAGATTTATCATTTTTTGTATGTCAACATAATTTTTTTGTTATTAAAGATTATTTCCTCTTTATAATAATTGTAGATTTGAAATATGTACATGAGATTTACAAAAGAAATCAAAAATGAGTTTCTTGAAATTGATGAGATGAAGACAAATAGATCAATAATAAAAAAAAGGACTAATTTGTTGAAATTTAGGGCTCCCAAAGCTGAGCAAATTTGACTTTAGAGACACTCTGCAGCACCTCCAAAGGAACGATGTCACCTCTCACCACCACCATCTTCGTTTCCAAGTCGATTTCGTATGATGCCACACCTATTTTATAATATTGCAATGTAATTAATTAAATTTATATATATATATATATAAATAAATAAATAAAAATTAGTATTAATGTGATATTAATTTTTATTACTTTTTTTTTCAAAAGTTATTTATATAGGTTTTGAGATTATTTTGATTAATAGAATATATATTTAATACGACTAAACAATTACTCCCTCCGTCCCACAAAATTAGTCTCATTTACTTTCAACACAATAACCAAGGAGATAGAGATAAGAGAAATAATAATTTATTAGTGTGAGTGGATTACTTTTCTATTTTTAATAATAGGACAATTATATGAAACAAAAAAAAATATTGAATTGGTTTAGAGAATTGAACTAATTAAGACTAATTTAAACCAAAACAAATATATATATATATATATATATATATATATATATAATTAATGTCACCGTTGTTATTATTTAGATAAATACTTCCTCCGTCTTAAATTAATAGTCCCCAAAGTAAAATGACACAGTAACCAATATTTGTGAGTGTAGTAGAATTAGTATTTTATTGATGAGTGTGGAAAAATTTATCATTCTACAAAATGAGATTAATAAATGGGACAGACCGAAAAGGAAAGTAAGACTAATAAATTGGGATGGTATGATGTAGCAACAAATATTCTATCATTAAAAAGAAAGATTTATTAATAAGCATGCTCTAGCAACGCTTATTTAATCATTAAATAGGTTATGACAAGAAAAATATCTAATCAGGATTTTATTTTATTAAAAATTTGAAATCAGGCTTGAATAAAGAATGAAGATAATTAAATTAATTACCTTCTAACTTTGATATATGCTTCTCCACTTTCCTTGCGCAGCCATGGCAGTGCATTGAAACTTTCATCACCACCATCTACATATGCACACATTCACTGTCAATAAAATATTACTCTTCTCCCCTATTCGGTATAATAATAAGAGGAAATATTTCAAAATGGCCAATTTTATTATAAGAAAACCTTAAATAGCCACCACTATATACATATGCAAGTAATAGTTGCATAGCCAAATTTATACGAACTTCCACAGATATCTCTACTATTAATTTATTTTTTGCAGGTTTTTGAATTTAAATCATTATTATAATAATTACAGTCTTATTACTCAAATTTGTACTTTGAAACATACATTAGTTAATTTGGGTCTGACATTCAATCCACTTTGATTTATGATTTATAAATAATAAATTCTAGTTTACGATATGATTTTAAATTAAAAAGTTTTCATTTATTTTCACATGAAATTAATAAAATAATAAGTAAACATGAAATTTGATCCTTTGCAATTTGGTTATAAATAATTTGCGACTATAATTCAGTAGTTAGCGATTTAGTAAAAAATAATGAAATAAAATATTAAGTGAAATTGTTTGTGACTTGTTTGAAATTATGTTTGTAATTTAATTTGTGATTTTGGGTGATTTGCAATTAAAAAAAATTCTTAAAAAAATAGATAATGTCGTTTGCCATTTTGATAAAAAATTTCGTTTGTGATTTCATGTGGCATTTGCAACTTAGATATTCAGTTATAATTTCAATTGCTTAAAAAATTAAGATAAAAAAAAATTGGTTTGCTATTTGCGAGTATATTAAATTATTTATTTTAAATTAATTTCTGACAACAAATCTTAAAATTAAAACATTTGCAATCTTATCGTTTAATTATTTTTAAGAAGACATTGAATACCGCATTCAGAATGGAGCAAGTAGTTTGTATTTTTATTTTTTTTTACTAACATGTAGGAATTATATTTGTAAAAGTGAGGGTAATATTGAAAAATGGCCAATTTTTTAATGTGTATATAATAATGGCTATTTAAGGTTTTTATTTAGTGAAAGTGGTTATTTAGACTTTTGACTCTAATAATAAAAGCAGCTTACCTGAGAATATTTAGGTGTGTGAAATATAAATTAATATATTAATATTAGAAATAATAATATATTACTCTTCATTTTTCTTGAATTTATCAATCTTTTTGTGCCCAGCATAAAATTTTATGAAATACTACTTTTTTTGGCCTGCGAGTTAGAATTCAGAGTTGAGGATAAAAAAGGATCGATTTATTTTTTAAATAATAGGATTTTAGGTTTATTTACAGTATTATAATTAGTTTTAATGTATTAATTTTTTATATATTTTATCATTATTATAAATTGATGTTTTGTCTTAATTATACTCACTGGTGTAACTTTTTATACTATAAAAATCTATGACGCCGTCGGAGAGAGAAATTCCTTGATCCATTACTATGTACTTCATACTATACTTTGTGCTTTAAATTCACATATAATAGGAACATTTAAAGTGATGAACATCAATGCAAGGAAGGATCTACATGTATGGGAGGGACACTCCAACCCCCAAATCGATTTATATATATATATATATATTAATTTCATTTTTATTATAAGTTAGCCTTCTTCACCAATCTATCTAAGTAGTTAATTTTTAGAGACGATGGAGTTATTTTTAGGAATCATTAATATAAGTCTTTTTATGATTTGAGAAGGATATTATTTTTTAAAAAAAATACATTAATTTGTGACCAACTTACATCCCTTAACAATAGAAATTTATTTTAAACGAGCATTCACAATCTTTGATACATTCATCTCTAAACAAAAGCATCTTTATTAAACTCTCACAGTTATCAATAATCAAAGAAAATTAAATATTCATAGTAAAATATATATTATTTATTCAAAGTTAAAAATATTATAATTAACATAATTTTAAATATTGAACTAAAATAAATTAACAAATTAAAAATATTTATATTTTAAAATATTATATTTCGTGCAAGGCACATGGATAAAATACTAATAAGCCGTAAGTAAAAAATGAATTGAAGGTACGAAAAAGAGATTTTGAGGGATCTAGTCTTGGTATTTAAAAAAAAATCAAAATAAATTTTCAATTTTACTTTATTTTATATTTTTTTATTAGGTAAAATCTAATATAACTCCGCCAATAAAAAATTCCTCCATCTACCACTGCGTAAAAGACTCAGTAAAGTCCCTTTGCTCGGGGTGTACTGATTAAAGCATGCACCTTGCTTGTGACTGAGAGGTCACAAGTTCCAGTTCCCAAAAAGACATCTGGGTGTATGAGTGGGTATGTGGGTTTAAAATTTATGTACACTTATTCAAAAGAAAAAAAAAACTCAGTAAAATAAGTAGAAAGTACCTTGGGCTTTAAATGAAATGCAAGAGTGGGGGTGGGGGCAATGACATCCTTGAGCTTGAGAGCGGCCGATCTCTGCTGAGTCGCCGGGATCAGAGGCTCAATGTCTCGGTCCGGGTCGTCACCGTCGCTGCCGTGGTCGTCGTAGATAAGAAAATCGTTGTTCTTGGCGATACAAGAGAGACAAGAAGCAGTGCAAGTGTATGCAGCGGCGCAAGGAAACATGCATAGTATATCCTGCAAGGCTCTGCCACACTTGAGCTTTCTCATCGCTGCCTAATGCTGAATGTTTTTGGCTTATAATAAAAAACTACCATATATGATTGATTATATATGCACATGTATTATTAATTCATAATTCACTCCACTCAATAATTATACATTCTTTATTTTATTTTATTTATATAATATATATTATTGTGTTTGTATTGACAACATGTCAATGCTTTTGAACTATTGTTGAGTAAATGCTTTTCTTTGCAAATGTGTCGGCATCTTACCTGGCTATGTCAGATACCAATTTAATAAGAAATAGTTTCAAGGATGACTTTTTTTTTTCTTCTCCAAAATATATCAGCATTATTTGAATTAATGAAGGGCGGTTTTGGAGTGAGCTGGATGGCCAACCATACAATTGATCAAAATTCTTTTATAATAGAGATATTCAGTTAAGAATTTTTATGCAAAAGTTGTATATCAGAAACTCCATAAATTAATACTTGATTATTTAATAAATTCTTTAAAATAATATTTTTGCCGATTCCGACTCAGGATAGGGTACTACACTAATAATTTGCTAAAATTATAAAATAATACATTTTAGATAATTTGTATAGGTTCTATACAAAATATAAATTAATAATTCCATAAATACTTATATATATTACATGAATGGTTTATGAACATTTCTTGAAAATGACTCAATTATCTTTTGTTTTTTGATTAAATAGATTTCAACTTGAATTTCATCTTAATTTTCCTCATGCTAGCTCAACAAGAAATTATACAATGTGATTGTTGCTCTAATCGCCTCATTTCGCGAAGGAGGCTCCATGGTAGAACTTTCAACATCTTCTTAATTTTTTTTAATCATCAGTTTCAATAACGCTCTCAATAATTTCTTCATCAGTGCACAATCATAGTTAAAGAACACATTCTTACAATTGCTTCTGAGTGACAGTTGGATTATTTTTAGTGTGCTTGTATAATGCTCTTTGAATCTTATCGGTCAATGTTGTTTTCTTCACACTCTTATAGGAAGCCTGTGTGTATATGATTTGTTTATGGTAACATATTTTGATATAGTATTTTTTTGTTCCAAGATCAGAGTTTGTAATGCACGGAAAATCTTTTAGTACTTGCACTTATCCAAATAGGTTATTCTGTACTAGTGTGGTTTGTCAAAAACTTAGCTTTTAAGGTCACAGTATTAGTTAATCAGTTTCGAAGTATACTTCAACACTTTAGTGTTGAGTTTTAAAGGTATGAACACTGATAAATGAAAGTTATAAATGACAAAAGGTCTATAGTGGTTTGGACACAAAAGTCCTACGTCCACTTTTCAGATAAAGTCTGTAAATCCACTAAGTGTCTGTGTCTCGTCCATTAGTTCACTAGTCCACTCGCACAGTCCTTTCTCGTCCTTCACTTCTCAGCTTCCTGGAGTATGGACACACCACACAACCTCCGAGCCAGAATTGGGGTTATTAGATTTCTCCCCGGAACTGACTATTATTTCTTGCTAAAAACCCGTAATAGTCAAGGTACGAAGAGTACTTGACTTCTGTTATCTTTCTTGGAGAGAAAGAACACCAAATAAACTCAAGAACAGATGTCTTGAGTCTCGTGTTCACTAAGTGACACATGGTAAGCCTATGAAAGCCTCGAATTACTGAGTAAGAAATTTAGCTGAATTTTGGCTCTCTAGAAAATCGAAAGTTCGGTGTGATAATATCTTGAAGTCCTCGGCTATTTATAGTTGAGGATTCTGATATTTGAAAATTAGAGTTGTTTAGAAACAAATCGAATGTTTTCCAATCCGATGTTTCTATCCTTTGCGATAGATCGGTGCTTTTCCGAAAAACCCGCATTTGCTCCTGCTTTTCTGACTTTGGATGTTGACTATTCACCCTTATGTCAGAATGATTATTTTAATCAGTCCGAGGAATCAACACTAAAGTCTTGACTTTTCAGACTTTAAGGAATCTTCAATTAAGTCTGAACTTGTCATTTCCATTCCTCGGATGATACTTTATATCTCTATGCGCGGGGATTGGAGCTAGAGATTCTATGATGGCTGACGTCAGTTTGAACATTGATCCCCAAATTGAGATAGTTTGATATCTGAAACTGGTGATACAGTTTCTACTTGGAGTTTCCAAACGGGTCAGTTCCAACTGATCAGTTCCAAATTGATCTTTAGTTTGTCTGAGTCCTTTGTACATCCACAAACTGATTCTTCGCTTTCTCTTCGATCAACTCCAATTAAAACTCGATTAAAGACCTTACATGACTTTAGATTTATGATCAAAACTGAGGCTAATCTAGAGACTCTCAAAACTAGTTTTGACCCACGAAAACAAAAATAAAGATAAGGAAATTTCTAACAACAAAATTTCCTAACAAATTCCCCATTTTTGGTGTGGTCAAAGCCATCTATTTATCCAACCACTATCTAAGTTGGTCATTGAGGAGCGACTAATTTTCTGAGGTTTAAAAGAAAAAACTATCAAACTACAAACTTAAGGAAATCACCCCCTTAGACACAACCTGCTCTACTTAAGATCTTTCCTCCTCATACTGGGAGAGATATTGCTCGATTCTTATTTAATAATAAGAATAGAGCAACACAAAAAAAAATCATAACCATCAGAGCACAATTACGAAACATTGTGAGAAAAACTTACAACCATGTTGATTACACTGGATTGTGTAAGTTCAGCTCAAAAGTGACTCTTAGTTGGACAAAAAGATTTTGTCATCAACCAATCAGTTTCCATTCATTACTGGTAAAAGGAAAAATAATAGAAAATCTAACAATGTATCAGAGCATTACAACAAGAATGAGTGAGTTGAGTCTAAGCTTTGGAGAAATATATATTCATTTAGTTCTGGAGAAGCCAACAACGAGTTTGACAATGTCTTCCATAGAGTTGGCTAGGATCATTAGTCTTGTCATCTCAGCTTCTCGCTTCTGCCTCTCAGTTTCCTCGCGCTCCTCCCTCTTCTTTTTCTCCTCGACTTCTAGCTTGAGTCTCTCTTCTTCAGCTTTTTGCCTCTCTTCTTCGTATGTCCTTCGCTCCTCATCTTGTTTTCTTCTTAATTATTCCCCCTCTTTGACCACATCCAAAAAGGAAGTGACCGTTGAGGTCATAGTATTTAGTTTTTTGCCCATCATCTTGCTTATCTCTTCCTTTGTTGTTTCCACTTGAGACCTTACTTGCTCTGCAACAAATTGTTTGGTATCGGCGAGGAGTTGCTCTTTATTCAAGGTTGATTCAGGTGGACTGATGGAAGTGGTTGGATTTGCTTGATCATTTGGCTCCTCGATAGTAGGTTCCACCAAATTTATATTGACTAGAGGGCCAGCTGGAATGATCCAATTCCACCTGTCTTCTTCTTCTTGAAGGGCACGAGCCGCTCTATCTTCTTCGGCCATGTGCTCCAGTTCCCACTGGCGTATGACTGCATCTGCTGCCATTCTTTGATAATGTCGAGGTGGGGAAGTCATTGGGGAAGGGAGCTAAATGTTCAGTTTTAGCGACGCAAAATTATAAATCAACTTATAAATAGTTTGAGTTGGTACAAGTTGGAGCATTTGCTCCTCAGGTTGAACTAACTTCATTGACTTGTTTTTCTTCAGGGGAGGGAGATCTTCTACTCCAGATACCATTCTATGAGCTTTGATTGCTCCCAACCTCTTCTTCACTTGTTTGACTATCAGTTGTCTGGTTCTATGCTTTGTTCGTCCGATCCACTCATCCTCCCAGACTTCTTCTGATCGCCAGTAAGTTAGTCCCAGCCTTGCTTTGAGTATGTCCCTCTCCTCATGACTCATCTTGTCATAACAGAAGTAAAAAATTATCCATCTTCTAAATTCCTCCAACAACACATCCGAATCTTGAGGATCACTAACAAAGATCTTAGAATAAGTCTTGTATATCTCTCGGTCGACTTTCTTCTCCACTTGTTGGGTGATCACATCAGCTCAATCAAAAATGTTATCATTCCCTTCAGAGAATTGATTGAGTGGGGATGCACCAGTTTCGGATCCTCATGGCAGAGAAATATGGATGTGGTAGACCAACCAATGGGACATTGAAAATTGTATGCTTCAGTGAAGTCCTCGAGTCTTCTTTCAGTCTGGTGTCCCAAGGATGTATGCCCTTCAGCCTGGCTATTCTTTCTACTCTAGTTTTAAGGATCTTCTCCTCACCCTCATCTTCATCAGAGATGTCTGCTTCTCCTTGAGCGGATGTACCAGCCTCTTCTTGTACAACAAAATCAAATTTGGTTAGAATATTTTGAGGTATGTTAGATGTACATGCTTCCCTTTACGCAACAGACACTAGAGTTGTCCTTTCAGTTTCCACCAGTTTTTCAGGGGTGGTCGCCCGGACTTCTTCTCTATAATGAGCCTGGTCAGCTTCCCCTTGCACTGCTGCCAGCTCCTCTTCCTCTTTATCCATAAGCACAATAACATCAACTACCTACTGATTAGTTTCTTCCAATAATTGATTGAAGGCTTTTTTAGGCATGATGTCAGGGAAGCCGGTAGGCATTGTCTGAGCTAGTTCTCTGATCGTCAGCTTGGCTCTACCCCTGACATCTGAAGGAATTTCTGCACTACCCTCAGCTTCAGTGGCTATGGCCTTACCCTTGATCGATCGAGCTAGTATTTCAGCCATCTCTTGCTTTTTAGCTTCAGCTTCAGCCTCAGTCTTAATTCTCTCAAATGCGTAATCTCGGGCCTAGAATGTTGCTTCTCTGGCAGCTTGTTCAACTTCCCTCTAGGCTCTAGCCTTGACATTCTCAACCTCCATCCTGGCCTTCTTCATTTCTTTCATCTTTGCTTCTTCTTCTAGTTTAGCCAGAGTCTTTTTGTTTTCCTCTACATCTTTGCAAGTTGCTCCTCACGGCTACCCAAGACTGGGATTTGAACCTGGATTGCATGGAAACGGAAAGCATCGCCTCATCCGAATCTGGATCCTTTAGTTCACCTTTTCTTCATGAGTTTCTTCTTCATCTGAGAATCTGGTTTGGCAACCTCTTCAACCAGCTATGAGGTAGGAGGGACTACGTCAGTTTGAGTGCTAAGAGAAATGCACTCTTTGATGTCGCTAAAAGTTCAATCAAATTAAACTCCTAGCTAACCAAAAATAAAATTTGTCAAATCCAGGTCCTTCTTCCTTCGCCTGCTAGAGAACTAGGTAATAAAGAGTTGTGATTGTATCTAGGTACGAAATAAGTCATTGAGTGTTGATTTATCCTAGGCAAAAAGTAAATCTAACTATGCAAGCTTAAACTAACTCATGCATCCTAACAACATTCACCATAATTTCTCAATATTCACTTCCATACACTTAAGCAATTGTAGCATAAACACAGGGTATTGAATTCAACAATCAAAGAACAAAGGACATTGGTAAGATATCCACATAGAATCTATGAAATTGACTTGAATGATGCAAACAATCATTTAATCCATTCAAAGATGATCAACCTACCCTGCACTTCCTATCTCCCTTTGTACCAGCAAGACAAGAGTAGATGAAATTAAACACACAAACATTTATGTTATAGCATCTAATTCCACTCCAAATAGACCGTAGGTTATCGACCTATAAGCAATCTCCGCACAGGGATTGAATCAAAACCTATACGTATCAACACTTATCACAACATCTAGATCCGCGTATTGGCTGCAATTTTAGTGTCTAACACACACATAGCTGGTTACTGCCTACACTATGTGATTTAGGAAAAAGCTCAAGTGAGTGCAATCAATTGAATGGAGTGTTGGAATTGTATACATAAAAGCATTATGATTGGTATATTAGGAAACGTTATGTTTGATATACTGGTAATCATTAATGACTTGCAACAAACAACTCCTGTCTGAATTAACAATCATACGATGCGAACAAACACATCCAGTTATCTCGTCGATAGGGAGATCATACGGTGTGTAAGAGATCATAGAAGATCGTATAGATCGTTCAACCTAGCGAGATATAAACAGTTATCACAGCTGAGACAGTTTCTGGTTTGGCTGTCGGTTTAGGCTGCGGCACACAAGTCCATAAGTGGTTTATCTTGACTGCTTTGTGTGACCGGTACATCTCAATGTATTGATAGGATCAACAGTGAGATGAACCATTCTACTTGACATATGAATGAGTAAAGATCTCGGTAACTTGGTCGGATCTAAAGTCTATTGAAAGCTGAGGGGCACACATGGGTTGACTGTCACTTTGACTTGCTATGGTGGAGAGTCTTACATGTACTCGTATATCTGCATCTTGGGTGATGGCAGTTTGTGTGGGGTTTCCTCAGGCTGGATTTAGATAACCATATCCGTTTCAGGATGGTGACATTCCCTGGGAAGCTCACGAGGTTCGTTATACTAAGTCCTGCAGGCTGAATCATTGATTCAAGCATAAACGATAAGGGTTGAGTGGTACTACTCAGGAATAATAAGAGATTAATTAATTGCAGCTAATTGTCATACGCTAAATTAATTAATGAATATCTGAAACCTTAAATATGGGGATTAACCAAGTCAATGCAATCCGTTCCTAATAACATGGTAATAAAGGGGTAGGTCAGCATTAATTCTCTGGTGGCATGAATTAATGTTTATTAATTAATTATGTTCTGGGTTGAACATGAAATTAATTAATAGGAGGCCCACTTTATTATTTGCATTTGATCCCTAGTCTGGCCCAACACTGCTCAGAGCCCATTAGGGTTTATTAAACCCTAATAGCCCATTCTCAGATCTATATAAATAGATGAATCTCTTATTTTCCCACATAAGTTTTGAAGTTTCAAATCAGAAACCCTAGAGAGATTGAGAGAGAGTGGGTGGCTGTAGATCCGGTAGCGAATCCTCACCAGATTTCCGGATCGAGCAAGGGAACAGATCAGAAGATCAGATCTGTAGGAACACCATCGCTTTGATCGATTCCAGATCCAGATCTGCACCATCTTCATTGCCATCATCGATCTAGATCTGTAGATCAGTCGTTAGAGTTTCAGGTATTCCTTTGAATCTACGAATTAAATTAAATAGGAGCATGCATAGGGCATTTACTGTTTGTCATGATATTTATTTTGATATCCATAAATCGAATCCGGAGTTTTAATAAATGGCGATTCATGTCGCCTATTGTAGACTCAGTTCCTACAATTGGTATCAGAGCGAGGTTCGTATTTTATGGCTCTGTCGGAAAATAAATTTGACAAACAGTTTATGTATGTTATTTAAATTATCGTGGATGGATTTATTTTTGTCGTGGATGTTTTTTATTCTCGTGGCCCCTCATTGTTTTTGGTTTTAAATCGCGAGAAAATCCGCGATTAGATTGATAGAAAAAAATATGTAATAGATCAAGATCTGTAATATTTTTTTTATTCAATCTGTAAACTGGAGACAAAGAGATTACAAAACATCGACAATGTAAAGCAGTAGCTTTTTCCGGTGGACTGAAGCAGCAGCGGCCGCGCGCAGGCGGCGCGCGGCGGTGACCGGCGGCCCGCGACAGCAGCACGCAGTGGCCGCGTGCAAGCGGCGCGCGGCAGATCTCTGCGTGGAGCAGTCGCGCGGTTTCTTCCATCCCCCTCGCGTTCTTGGCGTGCAGCAGGCAGAGGCGTGGGGCTCGCGGCGGAACCCTAAGCGCGAGGGTGGCGGCGGCGTGCGGCTGGGCCGCGCATTCGCGAGCTCCAGTATCACCCTTCTCTTTCTCTGTTGTTGCGCACGGTGGTGGGAGGCGTCGAACATGGGTGGCGTCAGGCGACAGGGGCCGTGCGCAGGAGGCGGGCGGCGGTTTGCAGAAATAGCGAGCAGCAGCTCATTTTTTCTCCCTCGCGGCTGCAGCAATTTCAGGCGGCCCCTGGCGCGAACGGTGACGTCTCTCCGGCCGGCGGCATCGCGCGAGAGTGGCGGTCGTTGGGCTGTGACTGTTCAGGCGGCGGCGGTTTGGCTGAAGCAAGGAGGAGGCGGCTAAACCCTAGTCTGATTAGGGTTTGGGCGCGGGCTGGGGCGCGGGCCAGGCGGGCTGGCGGCGGCCCGGTCGGTGGTTTAGGTTTTGAGGAATTAGGGTTTAAAATTAAAAAAAAAAAAACCCTAATTTCTTGTGTGTAAACCCTAGTGTGATGTGGGTTGGTCCAGGATTAAAATTTAATTATTTTAATGGGCCAGATAATCCTGGTTCACAAATTCCTAGCCCAAACTACTGTATTTATTCCAGCCCAAAGATTGCAGATTTCAAGTTAAAGAGTGGGAGCCCATTTGAAGATCTGTATTAAATTAAATCATTGTAATAGATATATTTAATTTTATTTCCCATATAATTGCATCAAGGGGCCACGAGAAATTTTATTTGTTTATTTAATTAATTTCTCGTATGATGTGATTTATTATGTGCGCACTAGTAAATAATAGGAAAGCATGCTACTGCTTTTATTATTTATTTTAAAGCATGTTGTAGATAATAGGGAAGCATGTTACTGCTTTATTATTTACTGTTCAAAGCATGCTTTATGTGATTTATTTTATGTATTAAATTATGTCTATAAATTCCGGAATCATGTTGGGAAATATGATGGAATTTTAGATATGACATAATTTATGGATCATAAAATAATCTTTGCGCATAAGAACCTTTTGAAAGAAAAAGACTAAGCAAGATTTTTTAATTAAAATCAACAAGACCTCCACAATGCGGTCTTTTATTAGAAGTGGGCAGTGAAGTGAGTAGACGTCTACACGACCGTAGCCTGCTTGCTTTACCTGTTCATAAGTTCTAATAGATGAGATTTCTAAATAAAACATTTAAACATGTGAGAAGTTGTTGGGAAATTTGGCAAAGTTTCCTTTCCCTAGTAGCTACTTGTTTAGATTCCAGTTTTGGTGTTTTGGTGGATCAAATCCTAAGTCCTACCAGCGTCAGTTTGTCTCTAGAATAGCTCTAGTCTCAAATGTAAAGTCCTGTTTAGGTCTTTTGAGTTGTAAGTCGCAGCTGATCAAGACTTATGCTGGCACTGTTCACCAGCATGAGAAGTGCTTACCACTGGTTACTGTTCACCAGTTGGGAAAGTCTCATCCGAAGGCGGCTGACAAAGACTCGTGCTGACACTGTTCACCAGCATGAGAAGAGCTAATGACTGGTTACTGTTCACCAGTTGGGAAGGATTTCACCAGCAGGCGGCTGACAAATCCTACCAGCAGAATACGTGTTCTCACTGACACTGTTCACCAGCGGTGAAGCCACCAGTCATGGGAGATTCCAAGAGTTAACATCAGACATATTGGTAGACTTAGATTGTGCCAGCGCAAGTCACCAGCAGAGACTGCCAGCACAAGATCACCAGAATGATCTACCAGTCGGATGTTACCAGCAGAATTCCAGATTCTCTCTCCCAGAGTCTTAGAGACAAAAAGAAGATTCGTCGAGGAATTAACTGACAGAGTATGACTTTAGGGAGGATACCTTAAAGTCTATCAGTTCAAGACACCAGTTCCGATTCCTCGTACTGACGAATAGTGCCGTTCTGACATAAAGAGATCAATGTCAGATAAAGTGGACAAAAGCATGGCGCTTTCCGGAAATTCCTACCTGCCGCCGTCTGAAGGACATGCGAGGACAGAGACCTTTTCCGGATGTGTCCAAACGGCTAGAAGATTTGAATCGGATCCCTCGGCTATAAATACCTGGGATCCATCAACATTCAATACTCTTCTCTCTCGCTCAACTACCGAAAGTCAGAAACTTTATTGCAAGCAAGCAGAACACTTTCGAGGCCTTTCTAAAGGCTATCCGTGTGTTGATTTATCAAACACGAGACTTCAAGCTTCCAGCTTGTAAGTTCTGATCTCTTTGGTGTTCTTTCTCTTCTGAGGAAGTTCACAGCAGCTCTTGTGCCAGCCAGCACTTGAGTTATTACGGGCTTTTGCCGTATTGAGAAGATACGTTCTTGGGAGAACTAAACACCCAGTGAAGCTGTGGAGGTTGAAGTGACGTGCTCGCACTCCACCAGCTGATCAGAGTTGAAGAAGGACAAGGCCGGGAGCGGTTGATCTAGTGAACTGGTGGACGAGGCATTCACCAGCTAGAGATAGATCGTAGGACGCTTGTACCCGATTACTCTTAGTGAAATTTCCAGTGCTACGACTGGAGAGTGGACGTAGATCAGTTGATCGAACCACTATAAATCCTTTGTCTTTTATCAGCTTTCTGCATTTCATACTGATTTAAAACCCAGCACCCAAGTGCTGGTGTATATCTGAAAACTGATATAACTGTGCAAACAAGGCTAAAAATATTCTAAGTCTTGAGCTACCAGCTGACGAGCCAGTCGCCAGTCAGCTGAGTACGCAGAGTGCAAGTTGACTTACCAGCTGACAAGGTCCCAGTCAGCTGAGTAACCAGCAGAGTGCAAGAAACGATTATCCACATTTTCCGCTGCCAAGTTATACCCTGATAATCCGGGACCAACAAGTGGTATCAGAGCGGACGGTTCTTATAGACCGTTCGTATCTGAGTCGCTTAGGACCGTGATCCGCGTTTCCTTGCGCTCTATTTGTTTGTCTGTTTGATTAGCTCAGGTAAATCAAGATGAATAACCCGAAGCTACTCGACTACAAGACGGTGAAGCATGATATATGGCGAATAGGGGTGGAAATAGGCCGGGCCTAGGTAGGCTTTGCTCCGATAGGCCTGGGCCTGCGAAAAATTCACTAAGCCTGACCCTGGCCTATTTACTATCATAGGCTTTTATAAAGGCCTTAGCCTGGCTTTTTTAGTGATATAGGCCGGGCTTCTAGCCTACTTGAGGCCTATTTAAGCCTATTTAATATTTTTTTAAAAAAATTATTTTTAAATTGAAATACATTATTTGTTTTATAAATTAAATATATGTATATATATAATATAACTTAATAAAAATAAGAAAAACTATGTAAACCTATTTCAAACTTGATATGAGTTATTGAATCTAATTCAGACTTTAGAATATAAACTATTAGTATAAATATTCAAGTTGTATTAAGTTATGAATTTAATTTTTTATATACAATAATAAATATATCTAATAATTATATAATATATTATTTAAGTAGGCCGGCCTGTTAGGCTTGAAAGGCCGAATTTGAAGCCCGAGCCTAAGCCTGTTTAATTATATAGGCCATTAAAGAAGCCCGAGCCTGGCCTTTTTATGAGATAGGCCGAGCCTACGTAGGCTTTAAGTAGGCCGGGCCGTAGGCCCCTGTCGGGTAGCCTGGCCTATTTCCACCCCTAATGGCGAAAGAGGTCGCTCATTTCTCTGAAGAGCATCCATCCGGAAATGAAAGATATGCTGGAGAAAGGGCCAATCGAGATCACCATGATACAGCACCAGCTAGGAGATCGTCCAGCTGCTATGATCCCAAAGCCTCAAAGCGAATGGAACGCCGATGACAGGAAGCGGAATCAGTTGGATTCCATTGCTCACGAATTGATCCTGGCTTCTCTTCCAGAGTCGCTGATGGAGGAAGCCCTCCAGTTTGATAATGCCAAGGGAGTATGGGATTATCTTGATAGTCTATGTCAAGAAACTGATCAAATGAAATGCAACAAATTGCAGGTTGCGGTGGACAAGTACGAGTCCTTCCAGATGCTGCCTGGAGAAACCATCAAGGAGATGGAGGTGAGATTCAACGCCATTGTCAGCGAGCTAAAGTCACTGGACAGGACGTACTCAAATGAAGATCTTAATGCCAAGATCCTGTCCAAGATGCCCAAGGAGGACTGGTTCGTGAAGACCACAGCTCTGAAGGAGAAGGACTTGTCCAAGATGACTCCCAAGGAGTTATTTGCTCAGTTGCAGGCACACGAGTGGGATATCCAGATGGTGAACAAGAATGAGGCCATCAGGAACATGGGATCACCCAGCATCAAAGCTCAAGACGAAGCTTACTTCGTCAAAAAGGACTTCAAATGGAAGCACAAGAAGCCCTTCCATGCTGACAGACCTGCTGCCCAGCACAACCAGCAGAAAGAGATCCCAGCCACATCGGGATCTAACTCAAAAGACAGCGAGGGCTCTATCGCTGACCTTGAGCAGCAGATGAAACGACTGGCTGTCCTTCTGGAGAAAGCCAAGTCAAAGCAGGGAGTATCTCTGAGCTCAACTGACGGAAAATTCGTCAAGAGAGCTCCCCGTGCTTGCTACCAGTGCCAATCCCCTGATCATTTAAAGTTTGAATGTCCACAGGTGGACAAAAATGAGCGGGAAAGGCTAAAGAAGCTCTTTGAAGAGCGCGCCTCCAAGGCCGTTGCCAAGGCTATGCTGACCAGGACTGAAGTGCCTGACATACCCGACCATGATGATGGGGAGTATGCGTCAGACGAGGAGTCAGAAGAGGAAGCTCTACTGGCACTCATGGCAGCCTTTGGCGAGGAATCAGCTGAAGGAAGTGCTGACAGTGAAGAGGCACTTGCAGCTGATGATCAGGTACAATCATCAGCTTCCCCAATGCATATCATGCCTTCTATCAGTTTAGACGATTCTGAGTCGCGTTGCTCCGACTCAGAAGCTGTCACTATAGACATTCTTCAAAAAGAATTTTTAAAATTTTATGAAATAAAGAATGTCTTGGCTGGCGAAAATGCTTCGCTGAAAGATCAAGTTTCTATTTTGACCAAGGAGATTGAAAAATCGAGGTCAGTCAGTGAAGAGCTAGCCACTTTGAAAAAGACTCACTTTGAGTTGCTCCAAAATTTTCAAATTACAAAAACTGAGCGAGATAATTTTCACAATCTCGTTCTGGAGCAAGAAAATAGAATAAATTTTCTAAATAAAGGCTCAAAAGACTTGGAAGCAGCTCTAAGTCATTGGAGAAAGCCTTCTGATAAGTCTGGGTTGGGATTTACAAAGGATTTGAGCAAAAACCAACCCGAACTCTCAGCTCAAAGGGTAAGGGAAAACTGGCAAATGCATCAGCACCAGCTGGTAATGCCAGTCAGTCCCGTGTGGCTGATCAGCATAGGAACCATAAGCCCAGATACATAGGTGAGTCATCAAGACAAAATCCTCAACTGGCAAGATCCTCTGCTGACAGGACGCCAGCACACCCAAGGACGCAGACTAAGCCGAAATATTCAAAGGCAAGGAAGTCAGCGTCAGCTGCCAGTGGAATCCGACAGCCAGCACCAGCTGTCCAGAGATTCCACGCCCAACCTTACAAGTATGCCAGTTGCCAGCATGCTTACAAGGGATCCAAATCTCAGCGGAATACTGAGAGAAGGATATTTCCCGATAGGAGGAACACCTATCGGAGGCCTGAGCCCAATCAAAACCTTTTCTCAAGGGCTGGGAAGGCTAATAATCGTGGTCCACAATTCCAGAGACCACCTAGGCAACACAAGCGGTCGGAAAGAAATTTCCGACACCCTCGGAGGAAGAATACTTCCAGAGGAACCGCACACACAGCCACACCTTCCAAAAACAAATCCATGCATTATTTTAAAAGGAAGGGAAAGGCCACAAGTGATGTCAGCAAGGGTAACACCGAGCTGAAGATTACTCAAGTCTGGATTCCAAAAGGAATGATCCAGAGATCTAACCCTGCAGGACCCGCTGATGATCGGAGACCTAAATAATTTCATTTTCTTGCAGGAACAGGATCATGCAACACAGCTTCAGAGATCGAGCGAGTGGATCATAGATAGTGGTTG
>JAPKLW010000375.1:331751-379805 GCA_026898455.1 Plectranthus barbatus | reverse complement strand
ATAACCCATTCTCAGATCTATATAAATAGATGAATCTCTCATTTTCCCACATAAGTTTTGAAGTTTTAAATCAGAAACCCTAGAGAGATTGAGAGAGAGTGGGCGGCTGTAGATCCGGTAGCGAATCCTCACCAGATTTCTGGATCGAGCAATGGAACAGATCAGAAGATCAGATCTGTAGGAACACCATCGCTTTGATCGATTCCAGATCCAGATCTGCACCATTTTCATTGCCATCATGGATCTAGTTTTGTAGATCAGTCGTTAGAGTTTAAGGTATTCCTTTGAATCTACGAATTAAATTAAATAGGAGCATGCATAGGGCATTTACTGTTTGTCATGATATTTATTTTGATATCCATAAATCGAATCCGGAGTTTTAATAAATGGCGATTCATGTCGCATATTGTAGACTCAGTTCCTACATGGAGGTAAACAACAATCCAAGCAGTAAAAACTCAATTCAAAGTTTCAATCTACCAACATCCTCAAGGATTTATCTATACATACCTTTGATCAAGTTCAATTGAATAGAAAAGTAAAACTTAGCCATTATAAATAGATTCGAAATTGCAAATTCCCAATTTGGATCCTTGGATTTGATCTACACTTGATTCTTCATGTTCTTCATCAATTGGATAGATTTGGATGAAGATCCCCTTCAATTGATGGATGGATGTGAGTAGGAAGTGATTTTTGAGAGTGAAAACTTCCCCAAGTATGTACAAAGTGTCCCACTTCCTCACAAATGCGAGTTTCCCCCTTTTTATAATGAGTTGGCAGAGCCCCGGATTGCCCCGTCTGAGATTGGATCGACCGGGATGACTTGAAAATGAAAAACCACCACAATAGCCCGTTTTGGATCGCCCGAACGAAATTCACCTATGAACAAACCAGATCGGTCGATCTGGTGCTGGATCGGTCGATCCTGCTCTGAACTTCCCCAGATCGGTCGATCCTGCACAGGATCGACCGAAATCCTGCTCTGAAATTCTTCCTGCTGCTCCTCTGCTCATCCCGGTCGATCTTCATAACCTTTGCAACTCGGATCTGTCGATTTTCCACCAAAACTCAACCCAAAATGATGAATTATGCTCCAAACCTATCATACACACTCCAAATCACACAAAACACGAAAACACAACAAAAATAAGCAAAAAACATATGATATGGAAATAAAATGAATGCAAACATGCATGCACAAACATCAAAATATAGATTATTCTACGCACATATCATAATCCCCCAAACTTGAACCTTTGATTGTCCTCAATCAAAACAAAGTAAAGCAATCATTCTACCGTGTGCAATACCTCATAGCTCATCTTATCCATCTTAGCATGCCCTAGTCAAACAAGATTATAACCTAACTCTGTGATACGATTAATGCTAAAGACTCAAACCACACAACAAAATTAGATGAAAGCAAATAAATGCACTCCCTCACGTGTGTCGGGACAATTCAGTCATGCACGAGTTTTCAAGCTCAATTTCCATAAGCTTGCATCCATTCTCACCACTATAATACAATGAGCTAGCTCCTAGAACCAAGAAGGTCTTTCTTTTGGTTATAACGTGGTTAACTAAAAGGTAGGAGGTTTTAGGCCAAAGTAGTTAAACTCCTCAATTTCCCAAGAACCCCCCAATCATTGACTTCGAACCACTAATCCTGAGGCTTATTATTTTCTTCTCATTTTCCTTTTTTTTTTTACCTTTTCTTTTCTTTTCTTTCCTTTTTCTTTTTCTTTCTCAACATTTCTTCTTTTTTTTTCTTTTCCATAACAACACAAATGTTTTTGTAGGTGCTCATTTTTATGACTTTGCACCTTTTCCTCTTTTCATTTCCAACTCTCACTTATTTCAATCTAGCCTCATTCATTGGGATTCAACCAACAATCATAACACAATTTCCATCCCACTCTCACAATACCGTATTCACCCTCAAACTCTCATCCCCCAAACTTTGTCTTAATCATATCAAAGAATATTCTCCAATAAAGCTCAATCACGGGGAACAAAGGTAAGAAAGACAAATAATGATCAAATAACACCACCTTATACTCCTGATGTTTAAGGTAGGTCTAGGAATCGATGACCTAATATCATTTTCTAGTTACATGCTCATGCTAAATAGATCGAGAACACATGCAAGTTCTAGATTTCTCACTCTCAAACTCGCCTCTCACAACCAAAAATATGACAATATCATGGCTCAATTCTCACGGTTTTTCCATTAAGTCTAAAACATTAACCACACACAAACTCGGCAATTCAAAAGCTTAACCTAGGCATGCTTCGACATCGAAGATTCCACCCTATCATTGGTTAAAGTAAACTTCAAACTCTACTAGTAAATCATGAGTAAAGCTCAAGCCTTGTGTGGGTTCATCACACACACACAATCACTCAAACAATCCTAAAATATCTAAATGCAAACAAATCTAATTGGCAAGGAGAACGATAGAATGCGTTACCCATCGGTATCCACGATCGAACCTCTTCTCCCATTGCCTTATGTACCTACTCAACATAAACACAAATACCACCAATTTTTTAGCATAATTCACTTCATTAAAATCTCATTTCCACCAACATTCCACAAACCAAAAATCAAAATACATAAACATTATTCCACTAGCACCACCTTTCAAACCATTCCATTCATCAACATCCACAAAGCAATCAAGATAGGAAGTATAATCACATGCCAACTCAAAAATCATTCCATACATAACCAAATAATTCAATCATCTTTCCACCAAACATTCCACAATCCAAAATCTATATATATCAGGCATTGTTCCACTAGCACCACCAAACATTCCACATGCCATTAATCAATCATTCATCCATATCCAAATCCCAGGTAAAAATATCAATCATATCGTATCAAATAAGACCAATTTCTATATCCATCATCAAAGGAGAAAATTATTCAACAAACTAAAGTAGATGAAGGAGGTAAAAGAGGAGAAGAGTAAACCGAAACACCGGCGACCGACACATCCCCCCAAACTTAGTCAAGTGAGACTATGTTTGAAAATAGGTAGACGGTGCTCGGCACTCCTCACGCTCCAAACTCTCCCCCTAGCACATGTCAACCAAGTAATCTACAAACCAACAAGAAATATTAAGAAAATTACCTAGGCAAAAATTAAAACAAAAGAAAGAAAAAATGTGGTTGAGTTGCCTCCCAACAAGCGCTTCAGTTAACGTCGGTAGCTCGACGACCTTATCATGACATCCATTGTCAAAAATCTTGTGGATTTTCAAGATACCTTTCTCCCTTGTTCGGTATTTACTCGGAAGCAACTTGTCAATAGAGATCTTCCTTGCACCCCTCTCATCCTTCCAAGGAGGATTGCATGTCTTAACAAACTTGACAATAAAAGGTGGTGATTCTTTCTTTGATTTGACCTCCAAGTCATCATTCAAACGAATCCAAATTACATAAGACTCGACTTGTTCCTCGTTTGGATTTATCTTTGACATCTTTTCACCTCCTTTTTCAATCAATTCATATGAATCATTCGCCATGTCTATCATATGAATCATTCGCCATGACTTCTCAACCAATCATCTTTGCAAGTCTCTTTTACGGTTTCCTCCGTTTGGTATTCTCTTTCATCTCCCGGCCATTGGTAATCATCTCCCCACATCTTTTCATACACACTTCGGAGTGTCCTTCGTGGTCTTTGTCTCTCTAGCATTTTGGCTTTCATTTCCTCCATTTGTCTTTGTAAATAATCCAATCTCTCCTTGGCTTCTCCTCTTTCATTCTCCATTTCGGCTTTCTCTTTTTTTAAACTTGAGTGCTCCTTTATTCTTATGGTCGTGCACTCCTACAAGAGTTCAACAAACTCCAATCTCAAACCAACAACAAAAACAATTATCAACTAAAGAAAACAATCTAACAAACAAAAAATCAAACACCTAGACTACATGCAACTCAAGTTCCCTAATATCTAGCAACCTACTTAATAAAGTCCCCGGCAATGGCGCCACAACTTGATGCCGCTAAAAGTTCAATCAAATTAAACTCCTAGCTAACCAAGAATAAAATTTGTCAAATCCAGGTCCTTCTTCCTTCGCCTGCTAGAGTACTAGGTAGTAAAGAGTTGCGATTGTATCTAGGTTCTAAATAAGTCGTTGAGTGTTGATTTATCCTAGGCAAAAAGTAAATCTAACTATGAAAGCTTAAACTAACTCATGCATCCTAACAACATTCACCATAATTTCTCAACATTCACTTCCATACTCTTAAGCAATTGTAGCATAAACACAAGGTATTGAATTCAACAATCAAAGAACAACGAACATTGGTAAGATATCCACATATAATCTATGAAATTGACTTGAATGATGCAAACAATAATTAATCATTCAAAGATGATCAACCTACCCTACACTTCCTATCTCCCTTTGTACCGGCAAGACAAGAGTGGATGGAATTAAACACACAAACATTTACGTTATAACATTTAATTCCACTCCAAATAGACCGTAGGTTATCGACATATAGGCAATCTCCGCACAGGGATTGGATCAAAACCAATATGCATCAACACTTATCACAACACCTAGATCAGCGTATTGGCTGCAATTTCGGTGTCTAACACACATATAGCTGGTTACTACCTATACTATGTGATTTAGGAAAAAGCTCAAGTGAGTGCAATCAATTGAATGGAGGTAAACTACAATCCAAGCATCAAAAACTCAATTCAAAGTTTCAATCTACCAACATCCTCAAGGATTTATCTATACATACCTTTGATCAAGTTCAATTGAATAGAAAAGTAAAACTTGGCCATTTCAAATTCCCCAATTTGGATCCTTGGCTTTGATCTACACTTGATTCTTCATGTTCTTCATCAATTGGATAGATTTGGATGAAGATCCCCTTCAATTGATGGATGGATGTGAGTAGAAAGAGATTTTTGAGAGTGAAAACCGCCACAAGTATTTACAAAGTGTCCCACTTCCTCACAAATGCGAATTTCCCCCTTTTTATAATGAGTTGGCAGAGCCCCGGATCGCCCTGTCTGAGATCGGATCGACCGGGATGACATAAAAATGAAAAACTCCCACAACAGACCATTTTGGATCTCCCGGTCTGCTGCAGGATCGACCAAAATTCACCTCTGGACAGAACAGATCGGTCAATCCGGTGCAGGATCGGTTGATCCTGCTCTGAACTTCCCCAGATTGGTTGATCCTGCACAGGATCGACCGAAATCCTGCTCTGAAATTCTTCCTGCTGCTCCTTTGCTCATCCCAGTCGATCTTCACAACCTTTGCAACTCGGATCAGTCGATTTTCCACCAAAACTCAACCCAAAATGATGAATCATGCTCCAAACATATCCTACACACTCCAAATTGATTGATTCAACAATGAGTTGATCAATAGTCAAAGATTTTTGCGATGGTTGAAAGTCTTGGACCTACAATCTCGAGTCGTGGGGTTACTAACGTGGTGCTTCCTCATTCGGCCATTGACTGTACGCATTAGATTCAACATTAAATGTTGGCGTGTCGCATAAGCAATCACAATACAAGATTCCTACCCAGGGACGCAAGTTTCAAACTTATGCTGCTTCGGGCTATTTGGGCAAGTTTCAAACTTATGGTAGGGCAAGTCCGAGAACTTGTGAGCGTCAGTCTCAAACTTTATAAAAATTGAGAGTTTGGACACAATTTTGATCCGCTACTTCTCCGATCAGTTTTGTTGAGCAAAACTAAATTGAAAAATTGATTTGATTAAAATGAAACTCGGGAGCTTCAGACTTAATTCTTACAAAAACCGAGAGCTAAGACTCAGTCTGATTCTACTTATTCGTCAAGATGAAACTTGTTAGCTTCAGTCTAAGTGAACTCCAAACTTGTTTTTTCGAACTGATTGACTCGGATAAAACTGATGATCACAACCAGTTTTAAATTTCAAGAAATCCAAAACTGAGAGCTTTGACTCAGTTTTATTCCGCTTCTCCTAGTAAATCGAAGATTCTTCAAGATTTAGAAAAGAGAGATGAGAGCTTGGACTCATTCTCCCCACTTTGAAATTTCATCAAACTCAAAAAGATTAAGTTTGAGACATTGTTCATTGAGCCTTACTTCTTGGAGAGTCTTGGTGAAGATGTCAGCAAGTTGATCTTCAGTACGGATATACTCAACACTAATATCCTTCTTATTGACATGATCACGAATGAAGTGATGTTGGATGTCTATGTGCTTGGTTTTAGAATGATGATCAGGGTTCTTAGTTATACACATAACACTGTTGTTGTCGCAATAAATAGGGACACATCCTGAGCTGACATCATAATTCATTAGATGTTGTTTGATCCATAAAACTTGTGCACAACAACTGGTAGCGGCAATATATTCAGCTTCAGTTGTGGATGTTGCAACTGAGAATAATTTCTTACTAAACCAACTAATCATTTTGTGCCCCAAAAACTGATATGTACCACTCGTGCTTTTGCGATCAATTTGACATCCTATAAAGTCTGAATACCCATTGAGCGTAAGCTCATCACATCTTGGGTACCAAATTCCAAGGGACTCATTTTCTTTCAAGTACTTCACGATTCTCCTGGCAGCCTCTATGTGCAATTTCTTTAGGTCAGCTTGAAATCTAGCGCACACTCCAACAACATAAGAAATGTCAGATTTGTTGGCTATCAAGTAGAGAAGTGTCCAATTATGCCTCTATAACTAGAAGGATTGACCGATTCTCCTTCTTTGTCCAAGGTAATCTGGGCACATGGGCTCATCGAAATTCATAGTGGCTTCATCGTTTGAGGGCCAAACTTTTTGATCAGGTCCTTAGTATAGTTCTTCTAATTAATAAAAAACCCTTCTTTGGGCTGATGAACCTGAAATCTCAAGAAATAGGTCATCTTTCCCATCATGCTCATTTGAAAGTTGTTTTGCATGAGCTGGGCGTACATCTCACAAAGCGATAAGTTCTTAGAACCAAAGATAATGTCATCGACTTAATCTGGACCAATAAGATGTCTTCAGCATCTTTGATAAGGAAGAGAGTCATATCGATCTTCTCTTTCTTAAAGTCGTTCTTCAATAAAAACTGAGACAAGGTCGTACCAAGTTCGCAGTGCTTGCTTTGAACCATAGAGAGTCTTCCACAGCTTGTACACCTTGGTGCCTTCTTCGAATCTAGGAGGTTGTTCCACAAACCTCTTCTTTAAGTTCTCCATTCAAGAAAGCACTCTTCACGTCCATTTGATAGACCATGAAGTTATGATATGCGGCATAAGCTAGAAATAGCCTTATTACTTCCATTCTTGCTATTGGAGCAAAGGTCTCATGAAAATCGATGCCTTCACACTATGCGTATCCCTTGGCAACTAACCGAGCTTTATTTTTGACTATGTTGTCGGCTTCATCTTGCTTGTTCTTGAAAACCCACTTGGTACCAATCACAGACTGATGTGATGGTCTATCCACCAAGTCCCAAACTTGATTGCAAGAGAATTCTGAAAGCTCTTGTTGCATGGCATTGATCCAATTAGTTGATTGTAGAGCTTCTCCAATCTTCGTCGGTTCAGACGGGGAGATATAACATGTTAGTAAAGCTCTACCATGTCTTGTTCTCACTGGATGGGTAACATAATCCAATATAGAATCTTCTGGGTGATGACGGAGCCATTTGGGTCGTGGAAGCTCGTTGACCTGAACTGGATGAATGTAGCTTTGAGGATAAAATGTTTGCAATTGGTACGTTAGTAAGGAAGAAATCATCTTAGACAATTTCATTCCCCAAACCTGGTTAAACAATACCTTGACCATCTCGAACTGATGGTTGATTTGAAACTGATCCTCCTGAAGGTTGGTCTTTGTCAGTTTGAAAACCTTCAGTCTGAGCTTCAAGGTCTTCAGTCTGAACTTTAGGATCGTCGTTACCTTGTCCGTAGTTGGAGATCTTTTTTCAGAAACTACGTCTTCAATATTGAAAAATCTAGTTTGAATTCCCCCTTGATATACACCATTTTGTAGGGAAATAGAATCCAAGGCCTCAGCAAGATCATTTGCTTTAAGGGTCCTCTCGATTGTTTGATGTCCAATTGAAGGTTCTGGTTGAGAAGATGATCCATTTATAGATATAGTCGAATCAGTTGGTTTAACATTGAAAGAATTTGTGCCCAATTGTTCATTGACATCATCGATCTCTGGAACTTCTTCTCCCAGTTCCTTCATGGTCCTGCACACTAAGGTAGCTTTATCAAAAATAACATCACACGTTATTTCCAAAACCCTTGTAGTCTTGTTGAATATTCTATATCCCTTGTGAGAAGGATGTTCATATCCCAAGAACACAACATCATCACCTTTGGGAGAGAAAATATTCAGCTTTAGCTTGCCATTGTTGTGAATATAACATAGTGAACTGAAAGCACGAAGATGATCTATGGAAGGCTTATGACCATGATATACTTCGTACATGGTCTTTTGAAGACGATCGTTGATGTCGCTTCGAATTTGCATATAACAAGTTTTGATCAACGCTTCACCCCAAAACCTTTCTCCCAAACTGGTCTCTACCAGCATGGTTCTAACTGCTTCTTTTAGAGTTTTGTACCTTCTCTTGGAAAGCCCATTTAGTTGCGATGTTCTGGGAGTTGATCTCTCCTGACCGATGCTAGCTTCCGCGCAAAAATCCATCAGGGGGCCATTGCAAAACTCAGTTCCATCATCTTAGTGAATTCTCTTCACATTAATTTCTCTTTCATTCTGAACTTGCATTATCAGCTCGGGAAGAAGAATCTTCACTTCTTCCTTCGTCTTGGGAAGCTTTATCCAAGTATACCTTGAGTATTCATCAATAACCACCAACGAGAATTTTTTTCCTCAAATTGTTGGAGTTACTGGACCAAAAAGATCCATGTGAAGTAACACTACCATGCGGTATATGTTGGGGCTGACTGGCTTATTCTTGTAAGAAGCTTTAGTCTGTTTTCCTAGTTGGCAAGCTTTGCATACTCCTTCTTTCTTGAAGACTCCTATGGGCAGTCCTTCTACGAGCTCATGATTGACCAAATAATTTATCGTTTTAAAGTTTAGGTGGCTCAACCTTTTGTGCCACAACCAGTTTGTTTGCATGGAACTATTTGCCACGAAGCATGAGTTTGTCTGCCCGCTTTGCTAGTCTACAACATATAAGCCTCATATTCTGATTCCTCTAAGCTTGACATCTCCAGAAGCCTTATCTTTGATTTTCAAAGGAAACAATGTAGCCACTTTCACTGCAGTTGGCTTATGCTTAGGAGGTTGTGCTTCAAGTTGGTGACAAGAGATGCATTGATAATTCTTACTCCATTTTGTTCGATGCATCCTCATCTTATAGCTCTTCCCCTTGAGTTATCAGCAAATAAGATTGGTGGTCCTCTGACTATACTGAGATTTGTGAAGAGATCCTTGTTCCAGTCAAGTGAGCTGAACACCCACTATCGAGGATCCACTCGCTCTTCTCTTGGAGTTGACTAGCATGTACCTGCCCTTGCAAATCACAAAGTTATATTTTAGGTCCTCGAGCATCTACGGGTCCTACAGGATTATCCCTTTAGGAATCTAAACTTTTGTGATCTTGACAGCGTTCGTCTTCTTGTTGCCTTTTGTTGCAACCTTTCCATTCCTTCTTAAATAATGCATGGTTTTGGTTTGGGAAGGTGTGGGAGTGTATGTAGCCCTTTTGGAAGTGTGCTTCCTTGGAGGACCTCGGAAACTAACTTCCGGATAAGTGTGATAGCCTGGTGGCTTCTTATTGAAGAAGTTGTGACCACCATAATTAGCCTTCACGGCCTTTGAAAAGAAAGTGTGATTTGGCTCAGGCCTCAAGTAGGTGTTCCCCCTACTTGGAATATTCCTCTTCTCAAGCTGAGCTCGAGATTTGGAACTCCAATTATTAAAATGATCGGGTTGGGTGTTCGACTTCCTTGCAATATAAGCTGATTGCTTGATAAAATTGGTTGATAAAATCGGCTTCCTTACAGTAGGAACATACTATTTGGCCAGTTTAGTTAGTCTGGGATTTGTACTATTTTACCAGTTTACCCTTGGACTTAGACTTTTCATACTCATTCCGGTCGGGCAGTCTAGGGTTGTTGGCTAACCAACATTTAGTGTTACCAGTTTTACCTGGTATTTTTGGCACTACATCATCACCACCCAACCTAGACTGATTACTAAGTTTTTCTTTGATAAAACTTATAGTTTTCTTAGCATCAGTTTGTGCGAGTGTATCATTGCTCAAACTATTTTCTTTAAAACTGATACCCAATTTATCTGAGGGGTTCCTCATGCATTGCATGACCTCCTTCAAACCTCTTGAGCCTCTTTTAAAAAAGCATAATTTTTCTTCTCGCTCAAGGACTACAGTTCTCAAAGAATCAGACTCAGTTTTAAGATTTTCAAAATTTTGAAGTAAAGTGGAGTGAACTTATTTGAGTTTTGTCAGTTCCTCACTGACAGACCAAGATTTTTCAACCTCATTGGTCAAAACTAAAACTTGATTTTTCAGTGAGGAATTTTCACCGGCCAAGACATTTTTCAAAGCATAAAATTTTCAAATTCTTTTGAAAGAATGTCTAGAGTGATGTCTTCTGAGTCGGAGAAATGCGACTCAAGTTTATGACTTCAACTGCGATGCATGCAAAAATAGTAGAAACTGACAGTAGTAAGTTAACCTGCTCACTTAAGGCATTGAATGAAGTCTTAGTTTCTGTCTCTTCATTAGTTTCCTCGCCAAATGAGACCATAAATGAAAGGAGGGCATCTTCCTCGGATTCCTCATCAGATGTGTAGTAGTAATCATCATGATTTGGGATATCCAACACTTCAGTTCTGGTCAGCATGGCTTGTTCTACTACTTTTGACGCTCTTCGCTCAAAAGATCTTATTGAGCCTGTCTCTCTCTTCTTTGTCCACCAGAGGACATTCAAACTTAAGGTGTTCCAGAGAGTTGCACTGGAAGCATGACTTTAGGGTTCTCTTAACAAACACATGTCGTCAGTCTTTTGACCTTCCTCTTTGCCTTTGGCCTTTTCAAGGAGCTTTGATAATAATTGCATTTTTTCCTCTAGCTCGGCCACTGAGTTGTCACCTTCTTTTTTATGAGATCCTGAACTAGATTGGATCTCCTTCATTGGATTGCTAGACTGAGTTGTTGGACAGTCAGTCTGAAAGGTTTTCTTGGGTCTCCACTTTGAGTCCATTTTCACAAAGTGAGCTGCGTCCTCAGCCTGGGAGCTAGGAAAGCTGGCTATTCTCACATCTTTGTTCTTGTTCACATTTTGAATATCCCATTAATGGGCCTGTAGTTGGGTGAACAATTCCTTGGTGGAGATCTTGGAGAAATCTTTCTCCTTCATGGTGATTGTTCTCACGAACCAATCCTCATTGGTCATCTTAGAAAATATTTTTGCATTCAGGTCTGCAGTTGAGTAGGTTCTGTCCAAGGCCTTCAGCTTGCTCACTATTGCATTGAATTGAGCCTCCATTACCTTGATGGTTTCTCCAGGGATCACCTGGAATGATTCATATTTATCAACACAGACTTCGAGCTTGTTTCTCATCATTTGATCCGTTTCTTGACACAGGCTTTGAAGGTAATCCCCTACCTCCTAGGCATTATCAAACTGCATTACCTCTTCAACGAGGGATTCTGGTAGCAAAGAGAGAATGACTTCGTAAGAAATTGAATCAAGCTGATTCCTCCACTTGTCCTCTGAGGTCCACTCATTGTAGGGTTTTTCAACCATTGTAGGCCACTCAGCTCCGAGCGGCATGAGATCCTTCGTGATCTTGATGGGTCCTCTCTAGGATGTCAACCATCTTGGACTGGAAACTTTTTAGTTGTATTGTGGATATATTCTTCCACTTTATGAACTTCTCAACTGAGTACGGAGGAAGCTTAGGAATATTCTTGACGAGACCTGTGAGCTTGACAGGAAAAGTGCAAGGAAAATGGATCCAGTCCTAAGCAACTTCAACGCAACCAGCTTAGAAAGACTTACCGCTCTGATATCACTTGTTGGTCCTGAGATCAGAGATTGTAATACACAACGAAAATTTTAATAGAATCGCACTTATCCAAACTGGTTATTCTGTACCAGTTTGGTATGTAAAAAACATAGCTTTTTAGGCCACAATATTAGTTAATTAGTTTCAAGGTATACATCAACACTTGAGTGTTGAGTTTTAAAGGTATGAAAATTGATAAATGAAAGCTATAAACGAAAAAAGAGTTATAGTGGTTCGAACAAAAAAGTCCTACAACCACTCTTCAGACAGAGTCTGGAAATCCACTAAGTGTCAGATTATAGGGTGCTCTCACGATCTATCACTAACTGGTGAATGCCTCGTCCACTAGTTCAATAGTTCACTCGCCCACTCCTCTATCGTCTTTCACCTCTTAGCTTCCTGGAGTATGAGCACACCATGCAGCCTCCGAGCCGGAATTAGGGTTTTTAGAGTTCTCCCTGAAACTAATTGTTTGCGGCTAAAAGCCCGTAATAGTCAAGGTACGAAGAGTACTTGACTGTTGTGTTCTTTCTTAGAGAGAAAGAATACTAAATAAACACAAGAACAGATGTTCTGAGTCTCGTGCTCACTAAGTGACACACGGTAAGCTTGTGAAATCTTGAACGATTGAGTAAGAATTTTAGCAGAGTTTTTGCTCTCTTGAAAATTGGAAGTTAGGTGTGATAATCTCTTGAAGTCCTCGGCTATTATAGTTGAGAATTCTAAGATTTGAAATTAAGAGCTGTTTAGAAACAAATCGGATGTTGTCCAATCCGATGTTTCTATCCTCTGCGGCGGACAGTTGCTTTTCCATAAAACCTGCACCTGCTTTTTACTCTTAATGTTAACTATTCACCATTGTGTTAGAACAATTATTTTAATCTGACTGAGGAATAAAGACTAAAATCTTGAGTTTTCAGACTTTAATGATATCTGATCCTTAAATCTGAACTTGTCAGTACCATTCCTCATATGGTTATTTTTGTCTCTATGCACGGGCATTGGAACTAGAGATTCATTGCTGATGTTGTCAGTCTGTCAGCTCCATGTTGGCTGACGTCACTAGTTTGAACATAGATCCCCAAACTGACTAGTTTGATATCTGAAACTGGTGAATTAGTTTCTAGCTTGAGTTTCCAAACTGGTCAGATCCAACTTGTCAGTTTCAGACAGGTCAGTTCCAGATTGATCTTTAGTTTGTCCGAGTCATTTGCACATCCACAAACTGATTCTTCAGTTTGTCTTCGATCAGCTCCAATTACAATCGATTAAAGACCTTACATGAGTTTACATTTATGATCAAAATTGGGACTATTCTACAAACTATCTAAACTGGTTTTGATCCGCCAAAACAAAAACAAAGATAAGAAAATTTCTAAGAACCAGATTTCTGAACAGTATTTATAATAACATATTTTTTAATATCCATAAAATGACACATTGAATACAAGAATATAATAATGTGGGTGATTGAAGGGTTCTTTCATGTTAGGCCCTTCATTTAACATACAATAAACAGTGCTACATAGTGCATGCATTATACAAAAATTAAAGTGGAAGTTTGAAAGGTGGTTAAATTGAATACTTTATTATAAATTAATTAAATAGTAATTAATGTATAAATCGATTAATTAATAACTTTTTTAATTCATATATTCTGGAGTTCCCATAAATATTAATTTAGAGTTTTAAATATAGTAAAATCTTGTGATTTAAGCTCCATTATCAATCAAAATTCTTTTTATAAAGGTGTTTAATTGAAATCTATCACTATCCTTCGATTCTGCATTTACAACTGCTTATGTTTTGATGTTGAGATTTCGTATTTCACCAATAGATTTGATCACTGTTGAAAAAATGATGAATTATTAAAATGAATTTTGCTGATCTTTTTTGCATTTTTAGTGCTGCTCTTTTCTGTGGACACAAAATAGAACAGTGGATCAACACTACATTACTTATTCTATTACACCGACTAATTAGGTATATAATGGATTTGAAAAGGATGATGTAGATAGAATATTTACACAACACGATGAGTCCAACTACTATATGTACAATTGTAATATAATATGAAGAGAATTAAAACTATATTTCTTATTATTTTTATCACATGGAGCGAGTACGCTTTTTATCTTTATACGAAAATAAGTGGTGGGAATCTCAAATCAACATAAATTAGATTTGTTTCCCTAATTAGCATCGCCCCCAATGCTCCCTTTCCGCAATATTTTAATTGTTAAAGAAAGTTATAAATTTTACTCTAACATAAGTGATTGGAATATGTGCATTTTTTATAAAACTTTACTATAATATTATTTTTGTTCACAAACAAAGCTCAATGATTAACAGAGTCAAGAATATGACGATTCACACAAAATTGTGTTGCTAACACGTATGGTATTATAAATTTTTGATTGATATGTTTTTTTATTTTCTTGCTTGTGAAATTATATATTGTTTTATTTTTCTAATTTCATTGTTTGATATATATATATGGGGATGCATTCATATGTTAACCACTTCCCAGATGTTACTTGTTACCTTATTTTTCGGTGCATTATCTCTGCTCACGAGACTATAGTAGGACGTTTGTTTTACTATACTCCTTATGCTAGACTCCATCGGCGATTGATAGAAGGTTTGAGTTCTCTTCAAAGAATACTAGGTTGACTAATTTCTTCACAAGAAGTTGGGAAGTTCTCAAAGTCTTGTTGAAGGCCAGCTGGTTAGCCTCCGGGGGTCTTGTGTTAAAGAAGTATGATGGTCTCAAGTTAAAAAACTGGAAGGCTTACGAGACCAGAATGCTTGTGTGTTGGGATCATTGAAGATTCAAAAGTTCAAAGGTTCTTTCTTTATGGGGGTATTTATAGGTTTTTATTTGTGATAGTAGTTGTTCATGAGAGATGTTTGAATTTTCCATCACTTTATAGGCATATATTGTTGTACGGAGTTGTATGATTCTATAACTTTTTTGCATTTTCAACACTTTATCTGGTGGTAAATGAATATAACTTCTTTTAACCAGTGGGTAATACTAATTCGTTTGTTTTCCAAATATAGTATTCCATCCAAAGAAGAATGACTTTGAATATACCTGAGCTCATCAGTTCTTCCTCTTTTGTCTGGTCTCAATTATTCTCATGATAGCTGAAAGTGCTTGTCATTGTGTCAGCTGATTTTAAGAAGTATCAGTTGATGAACTTAAGTGCTAACTAGCAATTGAGAGTGTCACTCGAACTCGTACTTAGCTCTATCAGCGCTAGTCATTGCCTCCCAAACTAACAGCTCTTCCACAATTATGAATATTGGTTGAGCTTGATATTTTTTGTCTTCAGTTTTTCGAGTCTTCAATTTATGGCTCTCTGCTATCCTGAACTATTACAACATTTAAAACATTACAAGATGTTGCTTTCTAAACAAAATCATTTCTTATCTTTAAGCTATATAATCAACTCTATACAATAGCCAATCAATCAATAGCTGTTAAATATAATGTAAAAAATATATATTAATAGGTAAAACGAAATAGACTTTTATTTTTAAAACGAAATGTAAATCCCAAAGTTACACGGTCTAATTTTTACAAGTATAAATGTGTAACACCCCTCGTAAATTTTAAATGTATTTATCGAATTTCCAAAATTTATATTTTGTCATCGAATTTAATTCGAAGCTATGCGATCAATTTGATTTGGAAATTTATCATTGTGGGCATTTATTTAATTGACATTCTTAATTTAAGGAAAATAATTAAATATTAGATTAATAATTAATATCGATAATTTATTTGATGACCCGATATTTTCATATCGAGATAATATCGATCGATAAATATTCGCAGGTAGACGAAATATAATGGTCTCCCGTGCAATGACGCGAAGAGATGTGGAGTTGATGTGAAGAGATGTTAAAGTGACCGATGTAACAAGCGAATGACTACCACTTTAACCTTTTTGACTTTCGGTAATTCCGAAATTACCCTCGCCTCCCTTCTATAAATAGAAAGCTTCCTTTACAATTTTCACTTTCACTTTCTCTCAAAATTCTCTCCAAAGAAATTCCGGCGACTCTCCGGCGAGCTCCGGCGAAGCTCCGGCGAGGTGTTTCTTGAGGTAAACTATACATTTTTGGACTCCTCTTACCTCATTCTTTCCATTTCCAACACTCTTTCTTTCATTTCTCCATGTTAGAAGTTAAAATCGAGTAAAGAGAGTGTTGATCAAGCCCACGAAGCTCAACGAACGTCTTAGAGGTATAGATCGAACCTCCCTCTAGCTATTTTATCGATTTAAGCATGTTATGGTTTATGCCCTAGTTTATAAATGTCATGATCTAGGCTTGATATTGAGTTTATGAGTATGTATGCATGTTTAGCATGTTATATTATGAGCCTAGAGACGATATATCGACTTAGGAATCGAGTTGTGTTGATTTTGGAGCATTTTTTGTATATTTGTCCAATATGGTAATATTGCGGTTAAATCTCGATTCCAACATGTTTTGATGGTTTAAATCATGTCTAGACTCGTTATACTTGTTAGAAAACCATTTGGTGTTGTTAGAAATCGATTGGACGAGCTCGGATAACCGTTTGAGCCAAAAATAAGAATTTCCGCCGGAAGGCATGCAGCCTCTGTTTCGGCCGATATAGACTCCATTTCGGTCAAAATGGCTATATCGGGCGAGATGAAGGCCACCTCGGTTGATATGGCTATATCGGTCGAGATGGACTTCATCCCGGTCGAGACGGCCAATTCCCATTCATTTTGGTCAATATGTGTTTCATCTCGGTCGATATGCTCTTATCGGTCGAGATGCGCCTCATCTTGGTCGATATACTCATATCGGTCAAGATGCACTTCATTTTGGTCGATGCATCCATCTCAGTCGAGATGCACTCCATCTCGGTCGAGATAGAGTGAAATTTCCCACATTTTGTTCTTTCTTCGATCGATTCGATTTATCTTTCATACCCTCCGATACCCTTCATACCAATCAACTCCAATGACATTTCCTTAAATTCTAAATCCTTCATTCAATTAATTCAAATCCAAATTGATTTCGTTTGATATTCCTTGTATCAATCGACGGTGAGATGTTATCTCTTATAACCTCTCTGAGAATCCATTCAGTTCAAATCAACTTGATTTGCTTGACCGAACTCTTGTAACTCGAACTTCCTTGAAGCTTATTGTTAAATCAAACTTGTTAAACCTTAACTTTTGAAATCTTAATTTGATCTTCATCTAAGATCAATAATCTCCTCGATTATTTCGTTGAAACAACTTGATGAGTTCTTATACTCTCAAGCAATGTACGATGATTCACAATGAAACTTCTTTCAATCTTAAACTCTTGAAAGCGCATAGTCACTTGACGAAGTCATTTGTTTTGATCAATCAAATTGAATTATTATTCATGTTCCTTGAATTAATGCTCGATGTTGAACCACGAGCTACTGAAGTAACGTTTGACTATCTTGTTCGTCAAACTAAACTGCCAAAGTCATTCTCACATATCCTTATCCGATGGCTCAAATTGAGAAGTCCAAGATCGATTAAGAGTCTAGAACTATTTAATGAGTTAGATTTCAAATAATTTATTATCCCTTGAGGATTTACTCGTATTCCTTATGTCATAGGAAAAGGGAAGGAGAAGATCAATTGCTAGAACAACCAATCACGTAACCGCACCTACTCAAGGTGGGCTTTCTTTTACCCCTATATAGTGGGCCAAATTAAAAACATGAAAATGATGTTTTCTTTTCAAAGCATATCAAACATGAAATGAAATGTTTGTGTTTGCTATATGTCCTCTCAGTGGGGGAACCCCACTCAGAGAAGAACATCAAACGTATTCAACGTGGATGTTGACTCTGCGTATTGCGAGTCTTATCGATCGTACCCAGGTAGTGAAAGAGATACCTCGGGTTAGTGCACTATGATGCTGACATGCTAGGGGTCATGCCCTACTCGGACTAGCATCGTGACTGTGGTAGGTGGCCACCTCCTAGTCACATAATCATTTGCAGATAGTTTAACTAAGTAAAAAGGAGCATGCTCATTCATGAAATGTTTTGGTGCAATGGGAGGATTTCAAACTTAAAACCCCATGTGCGACCCGATTAAAAAGGCATGACAAACTTATATGTATTTATGTTTTCGGGCATGTGTTCACTAAGTACAATTTGTACTTAGCCCCTCGCATTATTTCTAAAATGCGCAGGTTAAAAGAAGCTTTTGGAGCAAGAGTACGAGGCAGCAGTCGAAGTGGAGCTGAAGATTCTTTTTGTAATAGTTAGATGCTGAAGTATGTATCTTCATATACATACTTCATTGATAACTTTCTGCTGCTGAAACTCTTCATCTTTTGTTAGCCTTTTGATAACATACTATAAACTCTGATATTTGATTTACTCAAGAAGCTACGATCCCTTCTTGAGGAGGCACCCCTTTACTATCTTTTGCTTAACTTGGGATAAGTGTGATGATTTCTTTCTTATTTGCTTGAATTCTTCTTATTGATTGATATCCCAAGTGCAAGTCTCGTTCTCGATGTGCCTCAATTCTCTTATTTAAGTCTTGTTTACAAATTGGGGCGTGACAAAATGGTATCAGAGCGAGGTTTGAAGATTTTTCTTCTCACTCTGAATTGAGGTCCTCCTTGTTTCGAGGCCTCCACCTACTAAATAAGTCGGAAATGTCCTTACCAGCTCCAGCTCCTGCACTCGTACTCGGCGCCGCATCAAGAAAAAGAATCTTGCATAAATTATTGCATTAAAGTTCAAGGCGCAAACCTTCTTTTGAAATATGAAAGTTTTTATGCATACATTGTTGCATCTCTTTTATCAAAGTTCGTGAAGAGTTCCAATGCATAAATAGTTGCATTCTAATCATCAAAGGTTTTTAGTGCATAAATTGTTGCATTTTCATGAAAGTTTTCCATATGCATTACGAATGCTTTAATTATAAAGGCCCTATTAGAGAATTTAGATGCTTTTAGGGAGCATGTGTTAGTTACCTTCGCGAGAGACTTAGATCAAGCATGTACTAAGATATGATTCTTATGCGCCGTAGCCGAACATAGAAGTATTACCTTTATAATCGCGTTACTTTCGCTACGCTAACCTTTAAATTGCGCAATCTATTATTTATATTTTTCCTAACCTATTGACTCCTTTGACTTTACCTACTCACAGATGGCCAAGTCTTTCTTTACTCGTCGCAAACCTCTGCCACGGAACGCCTCAAGAGAGCGTCGTGTTAGCTACTTCCGAAGCTACAAAATATGCCATGGCGACTCTCTGAACTGATTTCTCACTGACTTCTACAAGTTCTGGGCAGATGCACACCCTCATGGAGTAACCCGTACTGAAGGACTCCGCCGCTTGGTGGAACTACTGCCGCCTCACTGGCAATCTTGGGCGCAAGCTAACTACCGAGACTTTCTCGATAACTCCCCTGCTGACGAATCTGATCTGGAAGGGTTCATAGCCCTTATCCGTGCACAGAAGGCATCATTCAGAAGCCCTCCTCCTAGCCCACGGGCACATGATCACGAAGCCGGATCTTCACAAGCCCCAATACCGGTATCTGAAGGAGAAAGCGAGACTGACTCAGAAGAGGATCCTGAAGAGAATCCATCACTTGGACCGAGTGATGAGGAATTAGACGCCAGCCACTATCCCGCCTATCCCGATGAAGATGACTCTGATGATTCGCAGAATCTTGATTTGGATCGCCCTATACCGGCTGCGTGGAGACAGGAAATGCGGGACAGACTTGGAGACCAATACCTTGATCCCGAGGGAGATGAAGAAGAAACCGACGAAGCTGAGGACGAGGAAGATGAGGAGGATCCAGAAGAGGATGAAGAAGAAGAAGAAGACGAGGGTGACGAGGAAGGAGACGGTCAAGGAGATGGAAACGAGCAGAACTTGGCTGAGGAAGGGAATGGTAGACTTGTTCTGATGGCTTTCGAGTGGATGGCTGCCAACTGGCAGCAACAGTGGCAGCAAGAATGGGGCAATGAACCGATGAATGACGACGAAGAAGAAGACCCTGAGGAACTCCCTACCTCTCCCGAGATCATCGACTACTCCGACGTCGGCATGTTCGACTCGTCGGATGATGACTACTGATTTTCAGCCTTGCCTGGACTACTAGATGCATATATGTGATAACTAACTGTTGTAACTGTAGGATGTGTGATTGTCGGGTACCATGTTGGACCCATTCCTAATTATTCTGATGTAATCAATGTAATCGTAAGTAGGATGCCTCCCATGGGAGAAGACGAATGTTGTAATTATGGTAGCTAGGGAAGCCATTTTCCAATGCGGCAACCCTAAAAATTTAATGAAAAGCTACCCGGCCACCTTCCAGGCCTTCGGATGTATTTATCAGTGTTGTGATTAAGCTTTGCTTACTGATTGATTTTTACTCTTAACTATAATAACAAAGTGGTAGCTATAATCATTGCCATTGCATAACACAAAAGGGAGTACTGTCCCTTATAATATGCTAACCATAGTTGTGGGATAACCTACTCTATTCAAGTGTTGTAATATGATTGTGCAATCCTCATAAGGATTTTTCGATACGCATTGTGCGTATTTAGGGTCCTGAATACCCTTTTAACTACTATTTACCTTGCAGGATGCCTCCTAAAGAAGCCCCTGCAAGAGGCCGAGGTCGAGGCCGAGGCCGAGGACGAGGACGAGGCCGTGGAAGAGGCCAACCTCAAGTGAACCCAGAGGGACCGAATCCAAACCAAGGCGAAGGACCCCATCCAGAAAAAAATTGGGAGCACTATAACGAGGAAATGCAACCACCACCCGCCGAGCCTAGAAGAATCGGGGAGATCTTTACCCGACAGAATCCGCCGCTGCTAGACGGAACCGAAGATCCACCTAAAGCTGAAACATGGATAAAGTCCATGGAAAGGATCTTCAGGATACTTGATTGCACTGACCGAGAGAAAGTCCAGTGCATTTCTTTCCAACTAACTGACGAAGCCGAACATTGGTGGGATACTCATATGAAGACGCTCACTCCTGAGCAAGAAGATGCCCTAACTTGGGATCAATTTACGGTGGAATTCTACACCAAGTACATCCCTCTGACGTACCGAGTCCAGAAACAAGCGGAATTTCACCGCCTTGTGCAAGGAGAAATGTCTGTAACAGAATATGACCGGATGTTCAATAGCCTGTCAAAGTATGCTCCGGATGCGGTGAACACCGAGCAGAAGAAGGCGCTTCAATTCATGTCTGGACTGAAAACAGACATGCAAGCCTCTCTTGCTTGCTTAACTGGACTAGATTATACCGACGCACTACAGCGAGCCTTGAACATCGAAGCAGCACTGAAGAATGGACTGCGAGCTGCTCTCTTGGCCAACAAACCCGAGCAACCCACTGGATCAGGGACAAAAAGAAAGCAGGACGATGTTCCACAGGCCCCGGCAACCGGACAAAGGAGAAACTGGCAAGGCAGCTAGAATTTTCGCAACAATCCAGCTGAAAATCTGAGGAACTTTCAGAATCAAGGGAACAATCATCAAGGAAACTTTGCTGTCAAACGCTGCAACCGCTGTGGAAGAGACCACCCGGGGGAATGCGCTGCACTTCGTGCTAACTGCTACAACTGCGGGAAGATGGGACACTATTCGTCACAGTGTCGCCAGGGCAACAATCGCCAAGATTTCCGGAATCAGCGCCAAGGCAATACTCAACTACGAGCACTGCAAGGCCAGCAGAAGCCCAAGAACAACCGCAACCGCGCTATTCAAGCCAGGCCGATTCAGCAGGTGCCTCAGCAGCCGCAACCGCAACAGCAGCCGCCGCAGCAGCAAAATCAACATCAGCCAGCTCAGCAGCCAGCACGTCAAGGAAGAGCCTACGCTCTTGAACAACCGAAGGAGAAGGAAGATCAGGGAAACCTGACAGGTATGGGACTAGTAAACCAGTCACCGATCATTGTTCTTTTTTATACTGGCGCATCACATTCATTTGTGTCTGAAGACTGTATCCAGAACCTAGGGCTTAGTTTTGAGAGAACTAAGAATGATTTGTGTGTAATCACCCCGACCGGTGGATCAACTCTCTCGAACCTTACCTGCCCGACCCTAGAAATCTCTTTTGGAACATGCATATTAAGAGCCAACGGTTTGAATGTCCTACAAATGAAAGATGTGGACGTGATTCTAGGAATGGACTGGTTGGAAGAAAACCATGCCACCATCCGATGCAAGGATAGGATTGTGTCTTTTGATCAAGCTGGGAGAGAACCAGTGTACTTGCATAGAGTTCGGAAAGGAACAAGGATTCCCCTAATTTCTGCCATGCAAGCATACCGATTGGCCAGTATAAAGGATAGTCAAGCTTTCCTTGTGTATCTCAATGAGGATGCCAAGAAGGACATTACTGTCAAGGATGTAGATGTCGTAAGGGAATTCGAAGATGTTTATCCCGATGAGCTACCTGGACTGCAGCCAGATAGGCAATTGGAATTTGTTATTGATCTTGAACCAGGTGCAGCTCCTATTTCAAAAGCTCCGTATAGAATGGCCCCCAAGGAACTGCAAGAGTTGAAGGTGCAATTGCAAGAATTGCTAGATTTGGGATTCATCCGACCCAGCGCATCACCTTGGGGAGCGCCTGTTCTTTTTGTGAAAAAGAAAGATGGGTCTATGCGCATGTGCATTGATTACCACGAGCTGAATAAACCCACTTTGAAGAACACGTATCCACTCCCAAGAATCGACGATCTCTTTGATCAACTTAAGGGAGCAAAGGTCTTTTCAAAGATTGACCTCAGGTCCGGATACCATCAACTCAAGATCCGTTCAACGGATATTCCTAAGACCGCATTCAGAACAAGATATGACCACTATGAGTTTGTAGTGATGCTTTTTGGATTGACAAATGCACCAGCAGTATTCATGGATCTTATGAATCGTGTGTTTCATCCATATCTAGATAATTTTGTCCTAGTCTTCATAGACGACATCCTTGTCTACTCGAAGAGTGAAGAGGAACATCGAGAACATTTGAGAACAGTCTTGAGAACCCTGCGAAAGGAAAGACTGTACGCTAAATTCAGCAAATGTGAATTTTGGTTGAAAGAAGTGATGTTTCTAGGACACATAGTATCCTCTGAAGGAATTAAAGTGGACCCAGCAAAGATACAAGCTGTAAAAGAGTGGGAAGCTCCTAAAACCCCGAACGAAGTTCGACGTTTTCTTGGACTGGCAGGATATTATCGCAAATTTATTGAGGGATTTTCCAAAATTTCCAGACCAATGACACAACTTTTCAGGAAAGGAATTAAGTATACTTGGACTGAAGAGTGCGAAGCGAGTTTCCAACGCTTGAAAGAACTCTTAACCACTGCCCCAGTCTTGGCAGTACCAGAAGCAGATAAAGACTATGAGCTGTATACTGATGCCTCCAAGAATGGTCTAGGTTGTGTATTGATGCAAGAAGGCAAAGTGATTGCATATGCATCACGTCAATAGAGGACGCATGAATTGAACTACCCAACCCATGACCTAGAACTAGCAGCCATTGTGCATGCACTGAAGATTTGGAGACATCATCTCTATAGAGCTAGATGTGAGATCTTCACTGACCACAAGAGCCTCAAATATTTATTTGAGCAAAGAGATCTGAATATGAGGCAAAGAAGATGGTTAGAATTAGTGAAGGACTATGACTTGATCATTAATTATCATCCAGGAAAAGCTAATTCAGTAGCTGATGCGTTGAGCAGAAAGTCTCCAGCCAAAGCTTGTGCTGTGATAACGCAAAAGGACGAATTGATCAAGGATTTTGAAAAGTTGAATCTTGAAGTCGTTTCACCACCAGAAATGGTGAGTACGAGAATAGCAGTCTTATTGGCAAGTCCTGATCTAAGGACGAGAATTGTAGAAGCACAAAGAAAAGATGAAGGTTTGGAGAAGATACGACTTCAGATTCGTGAGAAGGAAGTCGCAAACTTTCAAGAAGCTTCCGATAATGCCATAATGTACGACGGAAGGTTGTGTGTGCCAAAGGTTGATGATTTGAAAGAAGAAATCATGAGAGAAGCACACGAAACCTCGTACACTGCCCACCCTGGAAGTTTAAAGATGTATCAAGACTTGAAGTCTAAATTTTGGTGGGAAGGTATGAAGCGAGACATAGCCCTGTTCGTAGAACGATGTTTGGCATGTCAACAAGTAAAAACATTGCATCAAAGGTCGTATGGAAAGTTACAACCACTTGACATTTCTGAGTGGAAATGGGATGCGATAGCTATGGATTTTGTAACCGGTTTACCTAAGTCTCAAAGAGGAAACACTTCCATTTGGGTAATTGTGGACCGCTTAACCAAAAGTGCACATTTTCTGCCAATTCAGATTACGTACGGATCAGATAAGTTGGCCTAGCTTTATGTCAAGGAAATCATACGACTGCATGGAGTGCCAACGACGATCACATCTGACAGAGACGCGAAGTTCACTTCACGATTTTGGACAAGCTTACAGAAAGGACTCGGAACTCGATTGAACTTCAGCACTGCCTTTCACCCTCAAACTGATGGTCAAACTGAGAGAACCATTCAAACCCTAGAGGATATGCTCAGAACAGTCGTTCTAGACCAAGGGGTGAAATGGGAAGCCTTTCTACCATTGATCGAATTTGCGACCCGATTAAAAAGGCATGACAAACTTATATATATTTATGTTTTCGGGCATGTGTTCACTAAGTACAATTCGTACTTAGCCCCTCGCATTATTTCTAAAATGCGCAGGTTAAAAGAAGCTTTTGGAGTAAGAGTACGAGGCAGCAGTCGAAGTGGAGCTGAAGATTCTTTTTGTAATAGTTAGATGCTGAAGTATGTATCTTCATATACATACTTCATTGATAACTTTCCGCTGCTAAAACTCTTCATCTTTTGTTAGCCTTTTGATAACATACTATAAACTCTGATATTTGATTTACTCAAGAAGCTACGATCCCTTCTTGAGGAGGCACCCCTTTACTATCTTTTGCTTAACTTGGGATAAGTGTGATGATTTCTTTCTTATTTGCTTGAATTCTTCTTATTGATTGATATCCCAAGTGCAAGTCTCGTTCCCGATGTGCCTCAATTCTCTTATTTAAGTCTTGTTTACAAATCGGGGCGTGACAAAATGAAGTTGTATAATTGATATATGTGATACATAGGCATATGGGCTAATGTGATTGAAACGTAAACATGCTAGATTTTGCATCCCACTATAGAGTAAATAATCCTATTTGAAACCTACTGAATTAATTCATTTTATTCTTGTCTGATTTAATATGTGCATTATCTCTTTAGCATAAATAAAAATAAAAATTATGAGTGGCCACCCGAACATTACAATATTAGTCATAAAGTTATAATACTTGTGGGACCATTAATACACTATTCTCATCTAATAATTCTTGCCATATTTTGTCACCATGTGCATGGGTGAAAGGATTCTTTTAGAAAATAGGTCACCATAGATATTATAAAAAAACTCACACATTTTATTTGTTGTCTACTATAATTTGTACGAGATGTTTAGTGGATTTTATTTTATGTGATAGATCTCTATGTATATTTCATATGATATAAGCTATATTTATTGGGAAGGTTACTCGCTAAATGATTTAGACATGTTTTATTCATTAACACAAGCCAAATCCATCTAATATATTCTAATTAGGGATTATTAAACCCTATTTGGGATGGGTGGACCCATTTAGGTATGGATAAAACCCGCCTAAACTGTTTAGGTGTGCCTAACGCAAGTTTTTGCAATATTTAAGTATTATATAAAATAAAAAAGAAAAAAAATTAATAAGATTGTCCTATGAATCATGGTTTTTTAGATATATCTACTCAACCGAATCATGAATGTAATCGATTGAATTATATTCAAATAATTCATCAATCTTTATAAAATAAAAAATATACTGATTTAAAATATAAATCGACTGTTATTTAACTGACACAATAACTTTTCTAAAAAGAATTTGAAAATCCCATCCCTTCGCTCGGGTGTAGTGATTAAAGTACCTTGTCTGTTGGCTGAGAGGTTACAAGTTCAAGTGTTAGATATCTGAGTATGTAAGTGAGTGAGTGTGTGCGTTTAAAATTAATGTATACTTACTAAAAAATAAAAAATTTATTTGAAAACTGCACACTAGCTCTAGCACGCATGCCTCTGCAAACAAAATCAATCAGGTTGTGGTGGTGATGAACTGGCCCATTGATAGATTGTTTTCATCTAATACTACATCTATTCCATTAGATTAATCTTATTTTTCAAAATAAAAATTAATCCTCAGTTTGGGACATAAATATTGTAAATATTTGAGATAAAATCACATGTTCTCCTTAAATAATGACATAGTAATTTTATTCCGAAAATTCTTATTTCAGGGAATCTTATGCCAATTTTTTTTTAATCAGGGTTATTTATCCCACATTTTTATTTTATTATAAAATTTTATCTTAAGTAATTTTTATTAGATTTATTATTCTAAATTTGAGCATCAATAAAATATTAAAGTAGTTTAAAATTTAGATTAAAGCATTTTATTTATAAAAAAGTGTAGGAGGGAAGAACTCTTTCGGAAAATTGGCCACTGTAGATAATATTGAAGACTAACGCTGATTTTTATTGTTTGTATATTCTCTTTATTATACTGAGAAATTTTAGCCCAATAATATAATTTTATTTTTATAGTTTAGATTTGAATTAAATTTGATAATGATATTGATTAGAATCTGGGCAGTTTAATTAAATTCATTAAGAATATAAAATTGATTGGTGACAAACACATAAAAGTCGGATGGTGACATCAGACATGGTGTTACTTTAAATTTAGGAAATATAAGAATGCACCATTCCTTATAAATTTGATTCTAGAGATATCTAGCACATCTCTCACATGTATGGTGAAATTGCTTACATTTATTACAGTTGGGTTGACTCTAATAGTATTTTAGGATCATTTTTTTTAAAAAAATCAACCTGTAAAGAAAAAAAAAACATTAAATTGTAAGGTAATTGATATTATTATCCCGTCAATATAAAGTATTTAACATTATATGTTGTATCCCAAATTATCAAAGGTGCTAACATAAACTTTTTATGATTGCGAGTTTAGTTCAAGATCAGGTTTCCAAAATACTTAACTCTTAGATTTTATTAAGTTTTAAATCCTTACGAAAAATAATTAAAACAATAGATTTTGGAATACAAAGGTTCTCATGATCTAACACAAGCTTATGAATGCCAGCGTCCACAGTCCACTTGCTCACTCCCCACCAAATTGTTGCTTCCTCCGCCTCGCAGATCCAAAGTGTGGGCACACCACACAGCCTCCGTCTTTGGAAATTGGGAGCTTTAAGGTTCTTCCCTGAACCGCCAATCCTTTAGGCTAAATGCCACTAAGAATCATAGTTTGGAGAAAAGTTGTGACTGTTGTGTTCTAACTTGGAGAGTAAGAACATCAAAGAAATAACTTGTGTTTAGATAGCAGCAAGTCTCGTGTCCGAGACGACACACAGTGAGCTATAAAAGAGTCTCGAACTTGCAAGTTTTTGCAATTGATTGTTCGACGATGATTCTCGTAGATTGTAGGATTGTTGAATTGGGAGAATTGGTAACCTCTCTTCTAGAGTCACTACATCTATATATAGACAGAGTGTGAGATGTTTGAAATTATAGCTGCTGAGTGACATTTGGAAGATGTCCAATCGGCGCTTCTCTTCTGCGAAGTACATGTTGCTTTTGCAGAAAGTCTGCACCTACTGTTGCTTTTCTGAAACATGATGTTGACACCGTACTGTGTCAGAATGACTCTTCTAGTCAGTCTGAGGAATCAAAACTTGTCTAACAGCAGGGTCTTCAGACTTTAAGTGATCTCCATTCTTAAAGTTTAGCCTTCAGGAGGTTTCCTACTGACTTGTTTTTTGTGTCTCTGTGTTCGAGAATGATAGGCGAGAGTGAAACGGGCCTGTCTCATGCTGGTGACATTAGCTAGGCCTGTGCATTCGATCGGGTTGGGTGAAACCCAACCTAAAAACCCTAAACTCAAACAACCCGAAAACCCGATTTGCTCCACCTGAAACCCGATCGAAAACCACACTCACCCGACCCGACCCTAACCCAAATTTTTAGGTCGAGTTATTCGGGTGATATGCATACCTGATTTTTTTTTAACTTTTTTTTTTTGAAAAATTAGCATGATTTTTTCTACATAATAAACACAATCCTGTCCTGTAGATACAAAAGTCTAGCAAAATATACATATAAAAATCAGGCAAATCAGCAAAACAACAAGACATCCATCTATTTTAATAATCTATAATTCATCAAAAACAAAAACAAGATAATCAACCAAAAATAACAAAAAAAATTAAGATAAACAAGAAATAACAAGGTCCATCACAATGTGTTTGTTCTTTCTTGGTAGAGGTGGTTTGCCCGAATCCTTGCCTTGTGTTTGTTCTTATGTTACATTCTATGTCTCCTCTGTCAACATCGCTAAAACAAAGAAACAAGAAGCGAAGCTTAGAGATAAGAAAAACTCGAACCAAGAACAAAAACAGGCAGCTCACAGCGAACAACACTAAACAATAAACAATAATCAACCAAACAAGAATCAACACTAAGCTACAATGTTCAAAAAATTGTGTTCAAAAACAAGAATCAACAACCTGACCAACACAACACTTAGCTACAACACAATAGCATAACATGTGTTCTAAAACACTAACAGCATAAACAGACTCTAACTAGACCTTCTTTGTATCACGGTGTGTTCGTGTATGAAGATATGCAGAATGATGAATGATATGTGTGTAAAATGACCTATTTTTCGATGTATGAGCGTGCATGTTTGTGGCCATTTTACCCTCATATCATATGTTTTTGTCGTTCTTTTGTCTTGTTTTTGTGTTTTCGTGTTTGAAATGATGTGGGATACATTTTGAGCATAATATAGCGTATTTTGGAGAGTTTTGGAGGAAAATCGTCCAAGTATGAAGTCCGAGGAGGCTAAGTTCGCCCGAGCGGTGCAAAAAGAGGAGTTTCGGGAGCTTGGAGGAGTTGCCCGGGCGAGCGGTGTGCAGGCTCAACCGAGCTGCCCGACAGAGAGCTCGCTCGACCGATCAGTGTGCAGGCTCGGTCGAGCCGTGGAACAGAGACCTCGCTCGGCCGAGCCAGGTCAGGCTTCCCATTTCCCCGCGGATCTTCTGGAGGCTCGGGCGAGCCAACTTTAGCTCGGGCGATCCGAGGCCCTGCTAGCTCGTCTATAAAAGAGGGAAAATCAATTAAATGAAAGACTTTTGCCCAATTTGAGAATAATCGTCACGAACTTCCATCTCGATTCATCTCTACACTTCCCTCCACACTTGAATCAAGGAGAACCAAGGAACATTCCATCGTCTTGGTGAAATTTGAAGAAGGAGAGTAGGTGGATTGGATTCAACGAAGGCAATCGTAGAAGATCAATTTTGACCTTGAAGCTTTGTAATGTCAATTCTTATTTCTCAACTTGTATTGCTTCTAATTCAAGGTATGATGAACTAAATTCCTAAGTGAGTGTTGTAATATGGATATTGTGATGGATTGAATCTACTATGCTTGTTTACTTTCCTATGAAGGCTTGATTTTCACTTGAGCTTGTTCATACCTATTAGATGTAGGTAATAGCCAATCTATAGGTAGTTGATGTGAACGTTGCATCCAATACGCGGACGGAATCGTCGTGAAAAGTGCATAATCATATAGTTTTAGTTCCAATCCATGTGCGGGGCTAGGATTATAGGGTAATAATCGACAGTCGGTTGGGAGTGGCCTCGGAGTTAATAACGTAGCTGTTTGTAACTTCGAGAGTCATCTACCGCTAGTTATCTGTAGCAAGTGACTAGCAAATATAAGAGTAGGTTGCTCAACTTCATAGGAATTAAAATCCGTTGACAAAATAGCTTGATTTAATTTAGATCAATTGAAGTTTACAAACACTCATTTTCTTCTAAGATTGTCGGACTTGTTACTCTAATCTACCCAAACATTTGATAAAAGTAAGTGATTGGTAAAGATTGAAAATTGTTGAATGCTTTATTGTGTGCATTTGTAGTTCAGTTTGCAATTCATAGCTTGATAGAATAAGAAAATCAACGACAATTGTATTGCCTAGCTATTAATACACCTTCCTACGAGTAAATAGTTTCCACGAGAGCGAATTGAAAAAGAACTCGGATTGATAATTTAACGTGAAATTGTGTGTCACTTCACACGACCGTCAATGAATCAACAGAGAATTAAATAGAAGTACAACATGCAGAATCATAACACAATCATATATCTAAAAAAAATTTCGGCAAACTTGAATGTTGACTTGACTGGAGAGGATGATAGGTGGTGGGTGGCGGGTGGTGGCCGACAGCTCTCGAGGAGCACAACCGGTGGCCCGGTGGGTGGCAAATTGGCAAGCTCGTGACTTGCAAGGAGGACGATCGGTGGGTGGCAGCAGGCTCGCGAGGAGGACGGTCATTGGGTTGTGGCGATTAGTGAATTGGCGACAGGCTTGGATTCGCGAGGATGCCGACGAGGATAGACGGTGGGTGGCAGCAGGCTAGCGAGAGGAGAACAACTGGTGGTGAGTCGGTGAGGCGTGGCCGATGGGCGACGACATGAGAGAGAGTGAAAGACGAGATGAGAGTCAGCCAGTCGGGTTAGGGAAAATTGGGAAATTAGGTTAGAAATGCATTTTATTTTATTTAGAAATGTATTATACTATTATTATTATATTTTATAATGTATATATTTATATATATTTATTTATAATTAGATTACATTAATATATGTTATTCGGTCGGGTCGAGTGGCACCCGAACCCAATCACCTCCACCCGCCACCCGACTCGACATTTTTTCTATTGACAAAACACAACTCGACACCCGACCCTATGGCTTCCACACCCGATAGACCCGACCCAAAATCATCGGGTTGGGTCAGTTTTTTGGGTTAGGGTCGGGTGATGCACACCCCTAACATTAACTAGTTTTCTTCATGTGAAATCTTCAAACTGGTACTAAGGATTGTAGCCAGTTTCTTCGATCATCTTGTGAGACCAAATCGGAAGATTTCCAGTTTGTCTTGATAAGCTTTATTACATCTCAATTGATATCATATACAACACTTTACATGTTTTGCACATGCTAATGCTAATCTAGAGACACTTTAAACTATTGGTTTCTATACATTGTTTGACATTTCAAAACACAACAATAGGTAGGAGTACTTTCTAACAATTTTCCATTTTTTATGTTGTCAAAACCACCACTAATCTGGTAATGAAATAATATTTCGAGTTTGCAAAGAATATTCTATCTAGATCAAATACTCGAAAACTTAACTCATTAACTCGGCCTGTCCTATGAATCCTCCCCCTCAATAGGAGAGATAATTTGCAATTAAAAACATTCAGAGCGAGAATTACAAACCGACTACACTAAGAAGTGTAAATTCAGTTATGAGTGAGGTGATAGATTTTGAGACAACGTGTCATTATCTTCAAAATAAGTAGAAACTTATATTATTTCATTGATTGCTAACTACTTTATGAAATGCAGTAAAGTACAAGTACAATGAAAGCAATACACTTGGTCTTCTGTTGGTGCTGGTTGCTATGCTCCATCTTCATACGCTAAAGTTGGTGATTGGGATTCAAAGAAAACCCAATACCTGTCACCTCGCTTCCTCCTCACCAAAACAAGTCTCACCACTTGTTTATGGCAGAGCACCCATGGGGAGAAGTCACACTCCTTGTCTCTATCCACAACAGTGACTATAAGCAAGTGTCACCACTTGCACTACAGCCACGCTCGTCCCCACTGCAAGTATCGCCACTTGCAATCCTTTCCTCTAGCCCAATGATAGTATAAGTTTAACACAAGTTGCTATGAAAACTTATGCTTTTGAGGTGTTGAGAGGCTAGCCTGCCAGTAAGAAGCAAGACATAACCAGAAGCAAACATTAGAGTAATGCAAAGAGCACTAGCTTGCTTATATCTGCTTCCACTCAACTCCATCTTTTCCCACCCTCATAAATGCACATAAGGAGAAGAGGAGAAGAGGGTCGTCTACCTACTTCTCACCCCACAAATTCGTGGAGTAGCACGACTAGGGCTAGACGAACAAGGAGTCCTCCACTCCTTATGACGTAAGGAAGATCCTCCTCTGACTCACATGACTATTCTTCATATTACCAATGATGAAGTAGTCCTTGTCGGATAAAAAGGATATCCGACATCCCTTTGGCTCTGAGGTAAAAACCCTCGCTAAGAGCGGAAAGCTAATAGGCTCAAGAATCATCTTAGAAAAAGTCTTTATGAGAATGATGATTCTCTCTTCCAATTGAGCAACTGCACGATCTCTTTGCTCAAAGACACCTTGCTTGAACTCCGATGGATTAAGGAAAATGTCATTACTATTGGAGAGATTTTTTAAGGATGTTTATGGCTTTGAGGATTACCCAAGTCCTCTTTTAATACTTTAGAGCACAACATCCTCAATGGTTCAGATCTCCTGGGATTTCAAAACGTCCAAAATCTTTAGGGGGTATAGATGAGATTTAATCTTTATATGGCATCCACGATGACGGTTACAGTGCTTTAAACACGTGTCATCTCCCTATTCCTTCCTTCTTGTATCACTATTAAATCAACATTAAATGTAGCGTTGTTGACTTAGGCAAAAATGCTCTAAATCTCCCGCTCTTGACAAGTTTGCTGACTCGGCAAATAGTTCTATCTCCAGATTAGTTGCTGATGAGGCAACCTTGTATGCTCAGAATTGGTTGGCTATACAAACTGATAAAAATGCAAAATTATACTCTTGTAAAAAAAAACTAAGAGGTTGGACTTAGTTCTCTTCCGCTTATTCATCAGAAAACTAAGAAAACCAAGAATGAGAGCTTGGACTCATTCATCTTCAAAGATAATCTCTTCAAACTTTAGAAGATCAAGTTTGATGCACAACTCCCTAAATCTTTCTTCTGGGAGTAGCTTGGTGAAGATATCTGCAAGCTGATCTTCCGTTTGGATAGAGTCCACCGAAACATCTTTCTTCTCCACGTGGTCTCGGATGAAATGAATAGTTCTAGAATGATGAACTGGATTCATCATAGTACACATTGCACTATTGTCACAACAGATCGGTACACAACCCAAAAAGACATCATAATCCATCAATTGCTGCTTGATTCATAAGATTTGAGCACATCAACTTGTAGCGGCCATGTATTCGGCTTCGGTCGTGGAGGTTGCAACATAGTGTTGCTTCTTGTTGAATGGTATGGATTAAACACAACACAAGATACAACAACACAATAAATGCTAGTATATCAGATCTTTAGCATACAGTTTCAACATTCAATAGAAAAGGTAAGCAAGTGTATGCATGTGTTTCTACCGCGCGAGTTCATGCATCCAAGTAATAAAGAGCAAAATAGTCCAGAGTATCGCCTCCACAGGGAGTTGGGCGAGTCACAATTCCTATCTCAATTAAACGATAAATCAACTAACATATTATTTAAAATGACGAACAACATAAACATAAAATTCTCTATGGGGTTCAACACAAATTTAATTAAGTTGGTAAATAACAAAACAGAGCAACAACGAAGGTAGTAAAACTTTTTAAAAACAAGGATTCGAAAATTCTTAGGTTGCCTATCCACTTATGCTGAATCAAATGATGCAATCACGTGAAAGTAGATCTAACTTGGTACTGTCAACCCCAATAATTTTAGGATCTTCTTTCGAACTAACCCAAATGACAAGAATAAATCACCATTGTATGTGTCTATGCCAATAGCAAAGCATTCGAGTCCTGCTCAAGCATGGGTTACTAGACAGACACTCACTTCAGCATATGTCTATATTGTTGCTCATGTGATCTGGTCTGAGTCTTTGACCAAATCGAGTCTCTCAAGCCCGATATAAAACATATCTACCATCTTCTCTCGATCTTTGATCGCTAAAATTATTTCACTAGCGACTTAGCAAAGCAAATAATATAGCGGCAAATAAAATTATCAAACCCAGAGGATTAGAGCAACGAATAAACCCTAAGTACAAATTCGAACATTTTTGGAAAACTGGTTAGGAAGTAGAAAATAAAGTTTTTGTTTGCGAAATCTTAATCTGCGATTGATAAGCTCATATTATTACTCACTTATCTATATTTTTCTCCATTGTTTCAAGTGTTTTATATTATGTTTTTACTTATTTCTGTGCATGAGACTATTTTAGAGGGTATTATGCTTGTCATGGTAAGATTTTGTAGGTTTTAGGCCGAATTCTTTGGAAATCCGTACCGAAAGCAGATGATGTTCAAAAGAATAGTCACGAATTCTTCCACACATATAATCTGACGTAATGGAGCATGGAAATAGAAATTTCTTTGAGTTAGCTTTCCAATGCAACTGGAATCGGGTCAATCGGAGTTCGGGAGCACAAGTTATGGCCAAAACCGTGAGACTGCGCAGAAGGAGTCGACAGAAGGAATCTTGGGCGACACAGAGGTTTCTGTTTCGACAGACAGGCAGTCCGTCGACCGAAATAGAGGATTTTGTAGCTATGTCGACCGAAATGCATCCCGTCGATCGACACGCGTGCCGGAAAGGCATATTTCTGCCCAATTTGGAGATTTTTCCTTCCCAAGCCATTACCTTTTGAAGATTTAATTTCTCCCCCCTATAAATATGAACTCTTAGGCACGAAATTAAGCTTTTATATATCTATCTTTTCAGCATTATTGCACTTAGAATAATTGAGCTTTGGAGTTTTTACAAGACATTCAAGGTTCCTATTTATTTGTAAGTTAATTTATAACATGTTTGCTTTAATTCTGGTCATGTTTTGTGGCTAGAACTCTAACAGGTTCTAGGGTTATGATTTCTTTTCTGATGCATGTTAATTGATATCAACTCTCTAAGCATGGATTAATTCTCTGATTTAATTTTATAATCTATATCAAAAGAAGGACCGAGAGGTGAATTGAGATTTAGGTTTAAAGTTAATTAATCGAAGGACCGAGAGGTGAAGATTGTTAATAAGAAGAGAGAATTAAATATGTTGGTTTTCTGTCTTAAAAGGAAGAAACTTGCATAGGAATTAATTAGATAATTATTGAGATTAACTAAATTAGTGTTCTTGAGACCGAGAGGATAAAGTCATTATTTAGTAATCTAGGGTTTAATTGTCAGACCAAGGAATTTAATCCACTAAAATCTATGTTTTCCCCATTGCTGAGTTGATTGATATTGCATTCTAAAGATTAGATTATCTGTCCTAGGATCTGTGTTTCCCTTTATTGTTTTCAAAATCTTTTAATTTCTCGCATTGTCATCTTTAATTTCTAAAACAAAACCCCTTTTCTAAAATCCTCAAACTTCTATGTTCTAAGAATCGTGGCTAATACTTTGGATTTTTCATTGCACAGTCCCTGTGGGATTGACCACCTTAGGGTGTAAAAATTATTTGCTACTGTATTTTACAGTTATCAAATTGGCGCCGTTGCTGGGGATTTGTCAGATTAATCTAGATATTATTTTATTTTTAGATCAGATGGATTGAGGTTGTAAATTTAGTTTGATTGTTATTTACTGTTTTATTTTCATTTTTGAAGTTTTTCTGTTTTTGATTTCGTTTTTGGTGTGTTGATTTTTATTTTTGGTGTTGATTTTTGGTGTTTGCTGCTTTGCTGTTTTTTCTAATTTTTGGGTTCTGTTTCGACAGACAGGATTCCTGTCGACCGAAATAGAAGCAAAAATCCTTCGTGTCGATCGACAGGCCCCTTGTCGATCGACACAGTTGCTGATTTTTTGTTTTTCTTTGTTATTGTTGCAGGTTTATGAACACAAGGACTCGGGGCAAGCCACTCGAGAGTTTTGACCCAGAGATCGAGGCTACAATCAGAAAAAGGAAGGGAAAAGCCAAACAAGTCACCGACATCATCATGGCTCAACCAAATGATCGGAACGGAGGGGATGAGACCGACCAGCCATTGATTACTCTGGAAAACACCATATTGTTGGTCCATGAAGTCAATCACATGAAGGATGTTATGAGGCAACTCCTAGAGGAAAGGGAAGCAGAAAGGCGCGAGGCCGAAAGAAGAGAAAGAGAGAGAGCTCAGAGGGAAGATTCAGACGATGAGGACCCAAACGCAATGGCCAAGAAGTACAGACCGTGACCCAGAAATGAGGGATTCGTTATTGGCATCACCGCCAATAACTTTGAACTCAAGACCGGCCTGATTCAGATGGTTTAGCAGAACCAGTTCGGAGGCCGAGCAGTGGAGGATCCGTACACCCACCTCAGGATGTTCGTGGAGGTGTGTGAAAACATCAAGCAAAACGGAGTGACCTAGGATGTGATCCGTCTTCGCCTTTTCCCCTTCTCACTCAGGGATCGGGCGCGGACTAAGTTCACCGCTTTGGACTGCACCAACATTCGGACATGGGCTGATCTCCGGACAGAGTTCCTCAGCACATACTTCCCGCCGTCAGTGATTATTCAGAAAAAGATGGAGATCTTGTAGTTCCACCAGAGGATGGATGAGACTCTCTTTGAGGCATAGACCAGGTTCAATGAGCTGTTGAGGAGTTGCCCGGGCCATGGAGTGGTCACTAAGGAGCAGGCTCATATCTTCTACAGAGGATTGATCGAGGAAAGCCAAAAGTCAGTGGATTATGCAGCTGGGGGATCATTGATGAGCAAGTCACCGAAAAAGGCCCTGAAGTTGTTCAAAAAGATGGCCCTACATGATCAACAATAGGGGAATCCAAGGAGGCCACAGATCCGAGCTGTTGAGGCAAAGAAGGATGACAAGCTGAGAAGGAAGCCGAGAGACTGACCGGGGAGGTACAAAAACTAACTTCTAATGCTGCTTGTGTTTCTGTTGCACGGGTTGACCCCATCACCGATGTGAACTTCATGCATCGAGGAGGTTATCAGAACTAATACCGGCAAGGGGGATATTAGCATTACCACCCGAGACCCCACCCTAGATTTTCATACTCTCAGCCGAATGCCGCCGAGCAACCACCTCCAGACTTCGAGGTGCAAGATGGTGAAGTGGTGGAAAAGAATAAGGAAACCCTTGAAGAGGTGCTCAAGAATTTTATCAAAGCTTCAGACCACAGAATGGGGAAAATCAAGAAAGAAGTGGAAGGAGTCAATAGCAAGGTGGATCTGCTCGGCAAGCACGTCAAGATCATTGAGACTCAAGTGAGCCAAATTGCCACCACTATCGGGATGAAACATACTCTAGGAAAGCTGCCCAACACCACCGAGACAAATACTAAGAACCAAAAAGATTGCAAGGCTGTGAAGCTGAGGTCTGAAAAGAGCTACACAAGTCCGAGCATGCCCCAAAACAAGTTTGGGGGGGGGGGGAAGGAAGCAGACTCAGCAGAGCCAGCCTCTGTTTTGATCGGCAGGACCCCTGTCGATCGACACAGAGGTCCAGAAGAGGCAGTCGACACAGACTCAGAGGAGGAGATCGACAATACTGCAGAGGGTGTGTCGACCGACACAACCCCTGTCGATCGACAGACAGTCCAAAAACCAGGCCAATCGACACGGCCATATCTGCAGCATCATTCATCCACTTCCAAAGCTGTCAAGGCACCCCCGAGAAGTTTCCTCAGACATTCGCCAAGTAGAAAGAGGATTCTAAGTTCTCGCGCTTTGTCGAGAACTTGAAGAAGGTAAGTATTAATTTACCACTGATTGAAGCTCTCTCTAAAATTCCAGGTTACATGCGCTACCTCCTAAAATTTATGAGCGAAAAGAAACATTTCGTGGAGAATGCAACTTTCAAGCTTCATGAGCAATGAAGCATGGTACTCCAAAAGAAGGTTACGATCAAGAGGAGCGATCCAGGATGCTTCACAATTCCAGTGGAAATTGGGGGGATCTCATTCGAAAAGGTGCTGTGTGACACTGGTGCCAGCTTAAATCTAATTCCCTACTCCATCTTTCAGAGCCTCAAGATTGGAGAACTGAAGCCGACTACTATCACTCTACAGATGGCAGACCGATTTGTGTCCCGCCCAAAAGGTATCATAGAGGATGTTCTCATTCGTGTGGGTCATCTGATTTTTCTTGTAGATTTTGTAGTCTTGGACATGAAGGAGGATGGAAGCACACCACTGATCCTGGGAAGAGAGTACCTTGACACAAGTGATGCCCTGATCAATAGCCGTGGAGGAGAGATCACCCTCCGAGCCAATGAAGAGAGGATCTCCTTCAAGCTTGACAGAAGCCGACATGAATCAGAGTGCTTCAAGATTACTTCCAGAGATGAGGCTGATGATGAAGATGAAGAGGAAGATGAAGGACTGACTGAAGAAATCAAAGAAGACCGCGCCGCTCAGAGATGGGAGCGAGGGAACGAGACGGCAAAATTGTCAATTACACCGTCTCAACCCGAGCTCACTGCTGTCATCCAAGATCGGTGGGTCTACATGGTGGATTCTCATGGGAGGCGAGTGCGAACTAGCCCGCCCTGGTTCTGAAAACAGGTATCGTCGAGCTACGACGTTAACTAAAACACTTGTTGGGAGGTAACCCAACTTTTACATTCTTTCTTTCAATTCCCGTTATTTCTTTTCAATCTTCATTTTTATTTCCATTGGTGTGTTTCACTTTATTTCCAAATTTCTGTTTTACATTAATTTTGTGCTATTTTTGAAAAAAAAAATCAGGAGGAATTACCTCTGTTTTGATCGACTTGATTCCTATTGATCGACACAGAGGCACGATGCACGGAGAACTCTTTCGACCGATAGCAAAAGGATGTCAACAGAAGGCTCTGTGTCGATCGACAGGCTCCCTGTCGACCGACACAGAGTGCCAGCAGCCTGAAATCTTCGTCGCGCAGTGCTGAAATTCCTCGGGTGGATAAAAAGGTCGATGTCTGATATCGACAGTCAGGTACCGTTCTTCTTCCTGTCTGATTTTAAAACTTTTTCTTACTCTCCGAGTTCGAAATAAGCTTGGGGGGATGTGGACAAGAAGTTGAACCTTTATCCCTTATCTTTATTCGCTTTTCTGTTTTATTTGCTTTTACTTGCTTTATTTGGTTTGTTTAAATTTTTGCCATTAAATAAAAATATAGATATTATGTGAGGAAAATCTTTAAGTAATTGAACCCTCTAGCATTACATGCAATGTTTGGAATCGATCTTTGATTAGTTGAGTTGATTTCGATTGTGGTTGATTTGCCCATGAATGTAGAATTTCTCATGATAGGGTCTGATTGAAACTTACACTTGCATGATGTTTGAGTGGATTGAAATTGACTAAGGAAAAAAATTTGAACCCAAGTGAGTTTTTGAGCCTTTATTTGTTCATAAGAGATTCACATGTATGTTTTCGTTTCTCTAGAACTTGCTTTTGTTCTGTTTTGAGACTGCATAGTGTGCACAAGGATAGAAAATGATCTTAGGCCATCTTTGTTAGCAAAATTATACTAAACATTGTCCCTTGTTATATTTTATCCCTAGATTAGCCCCTTTCAGCCTGTTACTTTTTCTTTCTTGGTCTATGAGTTAAGAAAAATATTGTAGTTCTATTTTGTCTATGAGATAGTGCTATGAAAAGGTGAATTGTATCATGTCTATAGGATTTGGGTGAAATAAGGATAATTGTTATAAGTGGATGGGAAAATTTTAGATTGGTGAGCAAAAGAAGGTTGGGCTCTAGAAAAAGAAAAAAAAAAGTTGTGTCCTTATAAGCTCAAATCATTAAATAAAATTTTTAAGAGCATAAAAGGACTAGAAAAAAATGAGCCTTGATTTGTGTTGAAATTTTTAGGAGATTGGTGGATGATGAAAATATAGTGGTTGGATTTGTTGAGAGTCATGAACTCAATTTGTTTAGTCACTTGGTCATATTCCCTACCTTACACAAAAGCCTACATTAGAACCTAATCAAAGTCCTTTTTGATTCTTGAATTGTGTACACAAATAAGCAGTGGAGATTTTAGAACTCTTGCAAGCCTATGGTAGAAATTTCTTCATACATGTTGTGAGTGCTTTCATTGAAACCCAAACACGAGTGTGATTGAGCCATACACTTCCTTGTAAGTCTTTCGAAGTTGATGAATATCTTATCTCTTTCAATTACTTGTATGATGTGGATTGATGGTCCTTGATTGTGATGAATCTTGTGAGGCATACACTTTCAACTGCTTGAGATTTCTCTTCTTCTTTTCTTCGATTGAGGACAATCTAATATTCAAGTTTGAGGGGTTTGATAAGCTCAAATTATTACTCACTTATCTATATTTTTCTCCATTGTTTCAAGTGTTTTATATTATGTTTTTACTTATTTCTGTGCATGAGACTATTTTAGAGGGTATTATGCTTGTCATGGTAAGATTTTGCAGGTTTTAGGCCGAATTCTTTGGAAACCCGTACCGAAAGCAGATGATGTTCAAAAGAATAGTCATGAATTCTTCCACACATATAATCTGACGTAATGGAGCATGGAAATAGAAATTTCTTTGAGTTAGCTTTCCAATGCAACTGGAATCGGGTCAATCGGAGTTCGGGAGCACAAGTTATGGCCAAAACCGTGAGACTGCGCAGAAGGAGTCGACGGAAGGAATCTTGGGCGACACAGAGGTTTTTGTTTCGACAGACAGGCAGTCCGTCAACCGAAATAGAGGATTTTGTAGCTATGTCGACCGAAATGCATCCCGTCGATCGACACGCGTGCCGGAAAGGCATATTTCTGCCCAATTTGGAGATTTTTCCTTCCCAAGCCATTACCTTTTGAAGATTTAATTTCTCCCCCCTATAAATATGAACTCTTAGGCACGAAATTAAGCTTTTATATATCTATCTTTTCAGCATTATTGCACTTAGGATAATTGAGCTTTGAAGTTTTTACAAGACATTCAAGGTTCCTCTTTATTTGTAAGTTAAATTATAACATGTTTGCTTTAATTCTAGTCATGTTTTGTGGCTAGAACCCTAACAGGTTCTAGGGATGTGATTTCTTTTCTGATGCATGTTAATTGATATCATCTCTCTAAGCATGGATTAATTCTCTGATTTAATTTTATAATCTAAATCAAGGTTCCACTTTATTTGTAAGTTAAATTATAATATGTTTGCTTTAATTCTAGTCATGTTTTGTGGCTAGAACCATAACAGGTTCTAGGGATGTGATTTCTTTTCTGATGCATGTTAATTGATATCATCTCTCTAAGCATGGATTAATTCTCTGATTTAATTTTATAATCTAAATCAAAAGAAGGACCGAGAGGTGAATTGAGATTTAGGTTTAAAGTTAATTAATCGAAGGACCGAGAGGTGAAGATTTTTAATAGGAAGAGAGAATTAAAAATGTTGATTTTCTGTCTTAAAAAGAAGAAACTTGCATAGGAATTAATTAGATAATTATTGAGATTAAATGAATTGGTGTTCTTGAGACCGAGAGGATAAAGTCACTATTTAGTAATCTAGGGTTTAATTGCCGGACCAAGGAATTTATTCCACTAAAATCTATGTTTTCCCCATTGCTGAGTTGATTGATATTACATTCTAAAGATTAGATTATTTGCCCTAGGATCTATGTTTCCCTTTATTGTTTTCAAAACCTTTTAATTTCTCGCATTGTCATCTTTAATTTCTAAAACAAAACCCATTTTCTGAAATCCTCTTAAATCCTCAAACTTCTATGTTCTAAGAATCGTGGCTAGTACTTTGGATTTTTCGTTGCACAGTCCCTGTGGGATGGACCACCTAAGGTGTAAAAATTATTTGCTACTGTATTTTATAGTTATCAGCGATAAAACTGAATAAAATATAAACTTGTGAAACATCGGAAAGATATTATGAACTTCTGATGAAGACAATTCAGTAAGTTGATTAATTAATTTCCTTTACCTTTTCAGTCTTAAGAAAATATAATTAACTCCAAACAGATCTACAGATCTATTCCTACAAGTGCTTCTTTCTTTTCAGACAAGAAAATCAGTTTGTATTATTAGAACCATGTTCCATTGAAATTTATCACCTTTTGAGTCTCTAAATTTCAACTAAATTAATCTTAATCTATGGCCAGTAAATCAAGATTATAACAAGTTCTAGTTTTCATAAACTACGAATCAGAAAGGCAGTTAATCTAATTCAATCACACATAGGCATAATATTCAAAACCCTAGAATTTATAGAGAATTTACCTATGCAAAGACATAATCATAATTAATATGGAAAAGTAAAACCTGAAATAGTCTTGCATGAATAAAACTCGAATCCGGAAATAATCCTTAGTTGTTGCCACAATGAAATCCAAATGTAAAAACATACTCAAAACTCTAAATTGCTACTATTGTACTTTAATAAAATCTCCAATCTTCCACCCCAAATTTTCGACCAAGAGAGTGCTTTTTATAGTTGCCTTAGGTGTATCTTGTGAGGCTTAGGATATAAGATATGAATCTATCCCAGCAAATAAGAAAAAATCTGCCCAAGTGTCGGCATCGATCGATGTGGAATCACGTCGATCGACGTGGAGCTTCGATTCGACCCATGCGTCGACCGTGGTGAATTTCCTCGCCAAGCCTTTGATGCCTTCAACTTCAATCGATGCGGGTCTGCGACGATCGAAGTGAATCCATGCACGCCGATTTCTTGATGCTCTCGACTTTGATCGACGTGGGTCTGCATCGATCAAAGTCAAGACTCCATCCTCGGACTTCACTTCTTTTCTTAGTCTTTTTCTTCATCCAAAAACCTGCAAAACATACCATCAAAAGTATCTATCGTGCAAAAACCCTATCATGCATGCGAAAACTACTAAACTATCCTAAAAACACCAAAGAAACTCATTGATAAATTAGTGAAAATACGGACTTATCAACTCCCCCAAACTTGAACTATTGATCGTCCTCGATCAATCTATGGATATTAATTCAAATCAAATGTCGATATAAGCATGCATTGCCTCACAAATCTCCTACTTTCCAAATCTCACTCATTCACATAGATTACATAGTCAAGACATCATTTAAATCATCAGATTGTTCGAAGAGAAACCTCACCGAAAAGTGTTTGCACTCATCACTCAACTGTTTAATAGGGTTTGATTTTTTTCTTTTCTCACCTCAAAGTTATAGCTCAACTTACCATAGGTTTGATGAATTTCTCACCTCTCCACCGCTGTATAGTGTAGCTTTTCAGGGAATCAAATAGGGCATTTTTTGCTAAGTGACTCAATTTATTTCAATGATTTTCAACCTAACTAATCATGCTCCTTGCACATTCAACTCCCTTTCTCTTCACAAAAATTTTCAAGGGTCCCCTTCTTTCGTTTTTTTTTTCAAGTTTCTAATGAACTTACATCATTTTTTTCATTGTTTGACTCCTTGTTCATAAAAATTTCTATTCTCCTCATGGGACCCCTAATCAATCAAGCTCATGGAACTTCACATTTTTAGTTCCCAACAAGTAATTCCATTGTTCATGTTCTCACCACAATCTCCCAACTTATCCAAGATTCTAACCAAAATTTCTTCCATTCATTACCCCATTCTAAACAAGAAAAGAAATTCAAGGCTCAAAATAGGCTACAAGTGGAGATTTAAGGGTTAGTGTATGGATAATAGGCTATGAAAGAACGTGCCTATGATCATTTTCTCCTATTACTACACTCAATGCAATCTCGAGAGAGAAATTCGTCAAATTCTAGAAGTTTTGTTGCTAAAACTTTGTCCCACATCAAACGAAAAAATAAGGCTCAACTCTCAAACAAGGTTCAATTTTTGCTTCTCTTCGCAATCATCCAATTCAAACTTAGTCTATCATGCACAATATTATGCTTCAAATATCAATTTCTCAAGCAATCAATTCCTATCATAGGCTGCTCTATCACATAGATAATCGATCAAAACCCACAAAAAGATCAATTATGAATCCATCATTCTCATTTAAGGGGTAGACATGCCAATTTAAACCAACACAATCAATTTGTTCCGACTGTCCTATGTTCAAAGCTTCCCTAAAACAATTGTCTAGACTAATCATATCAAACTAGCACCACAAATCAAGAATTCAAAATACTAATTTGATTGAAAAGCCTTGCAGAGAGCAATTATTCACATTGAAGCAAAAGAACAAGGATGGTCCTAATCCTAAATGTAGCAATTATAAAATGCCTAACATGCAAAAATAACAAAATAAACAAAGCGAATAAAACGTTTTCTTTTTTCAAGTCCTCATCCCCCCAAACTTATTTCACTCGGAGAAGTGAAAAAGTTTGCAAGTTAGACATGAAAAAGAAAAATGATACCTCAGGACTGGTCGGACGGACCAGTGTCATCCTCCTCTCTCCTTTTCCTATGCCAGCGGTAGGCGAGCACGGGCTCGATGTAGAGATGGATGTCATCCATCTTGTCGATCATGAGCTGCAGCTGGGCATTCACATACACGCGGTGGGCAGCATTGATCGTCCGCTCCCCCACAAAATATGTGCGCATTTCCTCGAAGGACGTGAGTTGCTGATCCATGAACAATATCTGCTACTGCTGGATACCCTACTGCTGGGCAGCCCACTGCTGCTGCTGCTGCTGCATGAATACCGCATACCCCAATCGGGCTGTGATGAACTCGACCCCTCTCCAGCAAACTGCCCCGCTCCACGATCCTTGGGGATGTCCTCTGTGGTCTGCACGATATCGCGACGTTGAAGCCGCTACTCAGCCTCTTCGCGCTCTTGCTCAGGAGTCAAGACGCGCTGATCAACCCTCAATCGGCGATGCCGATGCCTAAGGCGGTAATTCGGCTCGCTCTACCCCCTCGAACCCTTCGTGTGCTCCATGTGGGCCTCCGTCGACATGAACCAATTGTCACGAGACTCATAATTCGTGATGTGGGTGAGCGCAGGTTGCGGTAGGTGGAAGAACTCCCCATTCAAAAATTTCCAAAACCATCCTCCAAGCGGGCTGCGGGCAACAAACTTCATTTGGAGGAGCTGGGGAATGTCTAAGCCCAAGGGTGGTGGACAAGGCTCCATGTCCACCGTCGGGATCCCAAAAGCATTGACAATAGAGGTGATCATCCCCCCCACACCACACTGTGTTGGTCGTGGCCTTTGTCTGTCTCTCCCAGTTGTCCATCACTAGGCCGGCCATGCTCACCTTTGTCCGGGTGAGCATCCCCCAAAGCACCAAGAGCTCTTAGAAGCGCACCTTGCCACTTTCATTCATGCCGGCAAGTGAAACTCCGAGACACCGTAGGATTTAGCGGAAAATTGGGTTGTCGACTGAGGAGGTTTTGAGCGCCCTGGAATCAAGGTCCCCTTCTTCCTCCGCCTCGGAGGCAATCTGCCTCCAGAAAGTCGCCGGGCAGAATGCCTCTGGGAAGTGGAAACATCCACCCTTTGGGCATCCCAAAATCTCGTCCAACTGGTCCCTATTCAAGGGGTGCCGCTGACCGCCCAATTGGAATGTAATGGATAGTGACTCCACATGCACGGATGTCTTCGTCACTTTGAGGGTGGCAAAGAATTCTCGAACAAGGTTGGGATATGTCACCCACTGAGCCGTCATCCACTTCCTCCATCGGATCCGTCTGAGGAGAGCCTCCACATCAGCCCTGATGCTGAGTCCTGCCATGGTGTCCGGGCATGGGTACCTAGATTGCCGAATGTCGGCCTAAAGGAATCGGTTGTATGTCCTTACCTCAGCATTTGAGCAGAAGGTAGATCATCCGACCAATGTAGTGCTGCAAAAACAAAACCAAAATCAGGGTTAAGTAATCCACATCCCCCTTCCAAATTCACGAGCCAAAACAACACAAAAACCCCAACAAAAATCCAAAATTCCTCACACTCAAAACTTACCCATTCGAAATTGATCACACAAACGAGCAATTCAACCCTAATATAAGCAAGATTTCATCATGAACTTCCTCAATTCTAAGGTTTATCAATTGGCCAAAAATCCAAACCTCAATGAAATGAGAAACATGAAAGATTTCCAAAATCCTATCAAATTAAGTATGAAATCGAGTCATAACAAGCATATATATCGACTAAACATCTAACCCATATCGAATCAAAGCATGAAAATTGATTTTAGACCCTAGGAGCAACCAAGTCAAAATTCAAGTTTCTAATGGTTCAAAATACTCCAAATCAAGAATAAAAGCACAAAATCATGTAAAATTCGAAGGAGGAGGTGTTTAGAAGTCATACCTTGCGTAGAATCAACGATTGGAAGTGAAGGAGAAGATGGGTTTTGAGTGTGGGGAGTGTTTGCGTCGTGTGTGGAATAAAATGAAGGGGGAAGGGTTTTAAAAATTTAAATACTTACCTGCCCGATGCGCTCGCGTGCCCTCAACTTTGATCGACGCGGGTCTGTGTCGATCGAAGTTGATCTAAATTTTTTCTTGCATGGTGTCGACATCTATCGATGCGGGTCTGCGTCGATCGAAGTCGAGCCGAAGTTGTCTCCCCTACGCAATGTCAACGTCGATCGATGCGGGTGTGCATCGATAGAAGTCAATCCAAAGGTGCACTCATCTCGAGTTGTCGACGTCGACCGATGCGGGTCTACGTTGGTCGAAGTCGACATGAATTCCCTCTATTTTTGATAAAAACTTGCACGAAATTGAAATTAAACATGCAAGGCAACACTCAGTAATTTTATATTTGGTACGAAATTAAAATTCAAGAATTGAAATAACGTAATATAAAATACTAAAAGCGATAAAAATATTGTGTTACCTCCCAACAAGTGCTCGGTTTAACGTCGCTAGCTCGACGATACCTTAATTCATGGGCAATCCAAGTAATGTACTTCTTTGACACCAATTTGAAGTGGTGTGTAGTACGGTTTCGGCCTCTGCCCGTTAACTTTGAACGCCGTGCCATCTTGTTCGGCCAATTCTACTACGCCATTTGGAAATTGGCAGACTAAAGTGTGTGGACCGGTCCACTTTGATTGCAGCTTCCCGGGAATGAAATGGAGGTAGGAGTTGAAGAGGAGAACTTTGTCATCAGAGTTGAAGATGTGCTGGCGGATTCCTTCGTCGTCAAATCTCTTAGCACGTTTCTTGTAGATGACATTGTTCTCGTATGCTTCATCTCGAAAATCCTCGAGCTCATTCAGTGCCATGACTCGATCGGCAGAAGCAAGCTTCCAATCCAAGTTAAGCTCCTTAATTGCTCTCCATGCATTATGCTTCATCTCAATAGGAAGGTGACAAGATTTCCCAAACATCAGCTGATAGGGGGATGTTCCAATGGGTATCTTGTAAGCAGTTCGATATGCCCACAATACATCATCAAGCTTCACGGCCCAATCCTTCCTTTGCTTCACCGTCTACTCCAAAATCTGCTTGATCTCTTGATTGGACAGCTCAGTCAGACCGTTTCCTTGATGGTGATATGGGGTAGTAACTCGATGCTTGATTCCGTACCTAGCAAGAAGAGAAGCAAGCAGTTTGTTGCAAAAATGGGATCCCCCATCACTTACCAAGGCTCTTGGCATCCCAAATCGTGTCACGAGCTTCTACAGGAAGTTGATGAAAACTTTTGCATCATTGGTGGTCGTCGGAATGGATTCTACCCATCGCGACACATAATCCACTGCCAGCAAGATATAAGAGAAACCACGGGACGATGGAAAAGGTCCCATGAAGTCGATTCCCCAGACATCAAATATCTCAACTTCTATCAACAGGGTTTGTGGCATCTCATTCCTCCGCGAGATGTTGCCGGTCCGCTGGCAACGAACACAACCCATAATCCACCCACGACAGACCTCGTGGACAGAAGGCCAATAAAACCTGCTTGTCAACATCTTGAAGGTGGTCCGGTTGGCTGAGTGGTGACCGCCGCTAGGAGAAGAGTGACACACTGTTGGAATTGTATACATAAAAGCATTATGATTGGTATATTAGGAAA